>VMBQ01003828.1:4718-24379 GCA_007657795.1 Dreissena rostriformis | reverse complement strand
ATCTCAACCATTTTCGAAATCGAACTCAGCCCAGATATCATTAGTACAAATATTCTGACCAAGTTTCATGAGCATTGGACCAAAAATGTGACTTCTAGAGTGTTAACAAGGTTTTACTATAGCCATATAAGGAAAACTGCCCCGCCCCCTGGTGGCCATGTTTTTCATCCAACCGGAACAATTTTTTAACTTGTCCAAGATTTTATTTGGACACATGTTCCCACCAAGTTTCATGAAGATTGGACTAAAAATGTGACTTCTAGAGTGTTAACATTCAACTGGAACCATTTACGAACTCGTCCAAGATATCATTGGGACACGTGTTTTGACCAAGTTTTATGAAGATTGGACTAAACATGTGACTTCTAGAGTGTTAACAAGGTAAATGTTGACGCTGCATGACGCCCGACGGACAAAAGGCGATCACAATAGCTCATCATGAGCACGTTGTGCTCAGGTGAGCTAAAAATACTGTACGGGAAAAACAAAAATGTGTCTAAAAATAGAATGTGATATATCACATTGCTTTTTGTTCATTGTGCATCATGAGAGCAACCCATTCAGTCTCTGGGAAAGTCTTACGTAAGCTTTCAGACAAAATCTGCACGGTAAAATATTTAGGTCAAGAATTTTTTTTGTAGACAACTGGCTAGATACTTGGAAATATTGCCAGTAATTGTTACTAGTTGACCTTTAGCGGTTTTAGTATGTTAAGACTGCCAATTGGTACTCTCAGAATGCTTTATATGGATTAAAAAAATGCATGTTTTTTATTCTTTTTTTTTTCNTGGGGGGGGGGGGGTCATTCTACAATTGTTCGCCCTATTCTCTACCTGTCCTTATTCATGATATTCAAGCATGTTAACCCCAAAAAGGTGATAAAAAATGATTTAATCTTCCAAATTTTAATGGTTGATAAAATTTATTAACATCCGATACCCATTTGATAAAAAAATGTATCATTAAACATCTTAAAGCCGGCCGAGTTGATATTTCTCACAACAAATTGGTTTTCTCAACTGACCACAATTGATAAGAATTCGTCGGATACATTCTAAAGCTTTACTCTTCCATACTGATTTTCGCAAAAATTGTGCCAAAAAATGCCAAAAGCATAAAAAATACGAAACTTATCATGTACATAACGGAATCCTAAAGACTATTATTAACCTGTGACGTATGCACGCTTTGGTTCATGTGAGCGCCAATTTCACGTGATTTCCACTTCCGCCCTTTTCAAAACAAAGAAGAACTACTTAGTAACACGGTTTCTCCATGGCAAATGGCATTGTAAACAATGATGCAATGGTCACGTGGTTTTACAGGTGACCCGCGCGTGTTAAAATTAAGATAATTTCTGTCCATGGACAGAAATTGAAAAGCCCTATCTTTGTACTGAATTTGGGCATTTCTTAGACTGATTTTGACCAAATGATTTGCACATCTGACATAAATACCATCACATTTTGACTCATAATCACTTTTTTGCGACACATAACAAAAATGGGAAAATATACCAACATCAACTTTGCCCGCTTTAAGACATATCCTCATATTTTCCCATTGATCAAATCAATGTATAATATATCAATGATATTATCATTTTAGGACATCATCACGTTTTATGGTGTCTTTCATACAAGCCACTACTGTTTCCATACTGAATGTTGGAAAATTGTCGGGTAAACCAAAGACCTATAATACATACGTATTGTATAGGTCTCTGGTTAAAGTTGCATGTTATTTAAAATTAAGAGGGTAAATTAGGTCACTCATCTGTAGTGTGTTCAGTTACAGCGAACGTTCGCAATAGTTTGTGAACTATCGCAAACGTTCGCTATTGAACGCTCGGTTCGCTGCGAACGTTCGTGAACCGAAGCAACCCGCCTCGGGAGGTAGTTCGCTATAGTTCGCTAGCGAAACCAAGATTGCGGACAAGTAAGTTGTTGTTGTTGTTCAGCGTAACTTCAGTGTAACTTCGATATTTTTTTTGTAGTATATAAAATGAATTGAATTATAAACATAGTGTATTGTGTTGGTTAAGTACTTTGTGTGTTATTAGCGATTTCCTCCATCAAAATCGCAATCAATTCTCGGGGAGCCGCCATCTTGAAAAGTTTGCGCCGAACTTATCGTTCAATAAGACCGAATCGAAAACGACCGGTCATTGACGAACGTTCGCTCTTACTGAACGCACTACTGAGAACCTAAGTAAGTAAACAACTCTAACCAGCTTTTGTGATGTATGTGTAATGAATGTGTCTTCTGACCTTGCTTTTTACCTGTAACCATTCGTGAAGGAGGCTAAAATATCGTTAGAAAAAAAAGGTGTTTTGATAAAGTTTCATGCTGATTAAGCAAAAACTTGCGACTTCTTAAGTGTCCACACAGTTTCATAATAGCCATAAAAGGAAAATCTGCCATCCACTTGTAGCCTTGTTTTTTAATAGATGGGAACCATTTTTAAAGTTGGCAGAGATATCATTGCAACAAATATTATAACAATTGTTCTGAGCAAGTTTCATGAATTGGATAAATATGTGACTTCTGAAATGTTCGCAAGCTTTTTCTTTCAGTTGACCTAGTTTTTGATTTCACATGACCTAGTTTTGAACTCTGACAATATATCATTGGAATAAATATTCTGACCAAGGTTCATGAAGATTGGAAAATAAATGTGGCCTCTTAGTCTAGAGTATTCAAGATTCACCACATACCATGAACGAAAGATAAAGGGTGATCACAAAAGCTCACCAAAAGTATGTAGTGCTCAGGTGAGCTTAAAAAAAATTACAACTGTTCCTGAAAGTGTTGACAGGCAGACTTGATTTTTTCAGCAGCAAGTGCTTCAAGTTCAATATCTGCAGTGCAACATTACTTGCTCTAAAGACGTTGCAGAAAATGAAGAATTTGTGTCCCGCCAGGTCAAATTGATTTTGGTTTTATCAGTTTTTTCCCCCATTTAGGAATGGGACAGAGACCCTTTGAAGTTTGGATTTTTTAAGTGTTTTCAATATTATATATTATATTTACTAAGGTATACTTCACAGAGCTGCATAATAAATTAATAAAATGTTGGATTTTTTTTTTAAATTTAACCTTCAAATTGGAATTTAAGGCAGTCATTTTGGGAAAAAATATACTTTTTGACACGGAAAAGTTGACCAAACAAAAAACATTGTTTATTGAAAAGACATGAATGATAATTTAAATAAGTTTTAGTTTCAATAAATAATACAATACGAAAAGCACCCTTAATTTAGTAGTATAAGCTAGTGGGGCTGAAAATATAATTAATAAATGTACTACCAGTATTCAATGCAATTCATGTGTATATTTTAAAGCCTTCTAATGTTATATAAAAAAAAAAACATATTTAAAGCTCTTTCAATGAATTTTAGCTCGACCCCTTCCCCCAAAACTGGACAGAAATAATACACTGGGACTCGGAAGTTTCCCGACGTAATTTTTATTCCAGAATATTTTCCTAAATTTCACTAGAACACTGTCTAACTATGAGCCTTGCACTGTTTCGGGTGACACAGATTATTTTAAGTCAGCAATATGAAATCTTAGCAAATTAGGGTAAGCCTCAAAGCTAGGCCCAACTTCTTGACTATGTGAGTACTTGTAATAAATGTTATTCTATAATTATAAAATCCTATCTGTATGTACTATTAACAAAGAAAAGTAGCAAAATGAAGCAATTAATTCATTCAGTTTCAAACTTGTTTTGCTAGTGAATTAAAAGCACAAACTCAATTCTTTTCCCAAAATTTTGTTAAGAACCGGTGGCAAACCCACAGTTGGAAATTGGTTAATGTTGTTTACTTAATTCTTCATAACTTCTGAGCTAAAACAAACACAAAAAAGATAATATGTTAAAAATTCAGCACAGCGGTGCCCAGGATTTAGAAATTCAGGTAAAGGGTCACCACTGTGTTTTAAAGATTTTGAGAAAGGCCTGCACACTCTGATTGCAGCATTATTTGCTCATCGTTATAGTTGAGTCATGACATAAGGACCCAAAGACAAAGTGAGCTACCCGGTACTAATTAAGTGCAAATCATCGCTGATTCATGAATGATGTTCTGGAATTCGGGAATTAACAACCATAATACCAAAAGGAACTTTTGGATGCAAATGTAATCTGACAATGTGTCTGATGGGCGATTTTCAGATTTTGGAGGCATTTACTTTCTTATCCATATAGATACAGCTTGTAAAGCACATGTCATCGCTATATCATGAAAAATGTTCTGGAATTTTAAATAAAATACTGAAACAATGATATAAGGCCTTACCTAATCCATCCAAACTCGCCTCCTTCCCCATGATCACAGACATGACCTGCCCCAGGTATGGTGATGGGCCAACAAAACCCACGACGCCAACGGCCTTGACGTGGAACGTCAAAACAACAAACACTCAAACACTGTTGATGTCGTCACGCCTCGGTTAGTTCACTAAGTTTCATTCCATTTCTGAAAATCATGTTTTATTATACTTAAAATAATGTCCACGTGGAATCATGAGAATGCAAATATTCCATATAAAACATCCGAAAAATATCGAGTCATAAATTACCGTTATCCGACCTTACTAACCCAATAACCGTTTGTTTACTCAGAAATCGCCGGTAAGAATCGGTGTGAGATTTTCACATTTTCTCGTGATTACGTCAACAGAATTAAAAATACAATCGCCAAAAAACGAACCAGTCTCACCTGTACGCAGTGTGCTCACTTATTCCTTTATGTATATTCAAAATTTTCTAGAAATATGTCAGAGATTTTAAATCGTTGGCCTCCATTTGGGAAAACGTCTGAACCACACCGCAATGAACTTTTCATGACAGTGACCCATTTCTCTGACGCGACTGACCTAAATTTTACCCTTTGCAAGCTCGATTATGATTGGTCAATGAAAAGTTGTTTGTGTAGTGGATTTTTGTAAATATACGTGTATTTTTCGATTATTTGTGGCTTTTCGATGTTTTTATACATGAAAATAATGTTCTGATTAAAATCATTACGTTCAATGTCACTCAAATGTATTTTCCAGCATATACAGGTCAAACAGTCCAACCAATCAAAACGCGCCTTACGCAACGTTTTGTGTCTAAGGAAAATATGTGTTGAACGAGGTAAACAACTATTTTTGGTAACAGACGGCTTAAATAGGTCTACCATAAATATCGTTGCATGTTTGATTTAACGCCCAATTGGCGGACGGGTTATATCAATATGTCATACAATCACGTATGCTTTATTGCGGGGTCATTATTTCAAACATAATTTAACACCATTTTGATGTCTTTTTCATTTCGTTAAATTTCATTCAATGGGTGAATCGGAAATCTCGTCTGCTCACAAAATGTGCGTGGGAAGCGAGCTATGACGTAAGAGCACGTAATACTCGTGCAAATCTCGGCGCTAGAGCGTGGCGAGAATGAAAACGGCACTTGTTTTGTTTTATTCTTCTAGCTTTTGGTAAACAAAATAATCAACTTGTTTGTAAAATTCAACGTGTCGTTTTATTTCAAAGGACTGTTTATCGAACTAGCTTGTTTATAATCACCTATTTACTACAACTAAATAAATGCAGTCGTTTCGTACAAACACAAGTTAGGGTAACTCGCCCTTGAGTCGTTTTCGCCCTTGAGTCGGACATTTTTATCTTTGCAATATGTAGTGATGAGTGTTGTTAGACATGATTTGAGACTTTGTAATAAACACTATACCCGTGTTACTCAAATAAAAACAATTTCTGGATAAAATGTTATCAAATTCTTTCTCACGATGAAATTTTAAATGTAACAGTATTAATAGCTTCCAGTGACGGTAAATTCAGAATTTTAAATTTTTCGATCAGCTTATACCATCGGCATTCTGGCCTGATGCATTTCATAGCATTCATCCATGACTTCATATTGAACACATTACCTTTTTCTTTAATAATGAAAGGCTTTTTGCAGTGGTTCGTTTTGTTTTTATAGATTTCACAGTAAAATATGTAATACAACTCAATTAGCCCTTGAACCGAACGCAATTCGCCCTTATAGCGAACACGAGTTTACTTACTGGCAGAGGCATATTGATGAGAATTAACCACACATTTTTTTCAAATTATCATGACTCAATCTATAAAGAATCCCTAAGCTCACAAACAACACGAATCATATGATGTTTCATCTCTGTATTTTCATACCTTTTGGTGTCGCCCCAGTGCTTCAAATGGTCACGTTGTTGTTAAGTCCTATTAATAGACACCTAAAGTGAGCATGCCATTTGTCTTTTTTTTAAATGCTTTTTTTCGTCAGCATGTTGACAAATTGATAAATTTATAGATTCAACACTGGATTGTTATTGTAAATAGTGTAATGTTATAAATCTAGGAAATGGATAACCCGATATTGCTTTAAACAAATATGTGTCCGTGTTAAGGGCGAATGTATTCGACTCATGGGCGAATTTAGTGGGTATTGATATTCAACTATTTTTTAATGAAAATAAGCTGGGAACCAAATATGTATTTTAAAAATAGATTCATAACATATGATACTAAAAGGCAGCACCAGCTGAGTCCAGGCTTTGATCGAAGAGCTTGGTATTATTGCATTGTACCGCTAACCCGTACGACTCAAGGGCGAGTTACCCTACATTGAATTCGAATACACTGGGCAACAACTATAACGTACCATGGGCAATAACACGATATGTTTAAGAAATCCCGCATTGTGATATGCGAATCCATCACATTTTAAAACATACTTTTCAGTGTATATTACTGACCAATTCAAACTTTATGTATTGGTGTTTAATGGGGATAGCCCTCAAAATCGCTAGGAATCACTTAGTTGCTTATTTCATCGATGTTTGTGATCCTTTTATTTAAACATGCAACAATATTGCATGAATGTAGATCTAATAAAGCCAAACATTTAATTTGTTTCAATAAAAAGCGCCAGCTGAACTTGTTTTCATTACCATTTTCGGCGTAGCTGTTTAACCCAGCTTTTCACCTTAAATGCCCTTTACATAACGCCAGGAGACCCGAATGAATACATTCGAATATTTCATTGGCTGATTCGAGAGTAATCCCCCCCCCCCCGAACGTTGGCCACACCACTGCGTCTGTGAATAGCGTAAAGCATTGTCCAGTGTAAGGAATTCCAGACTCCCTGCATGTTCATACGACACATTGACACAATTTCGACCCAGTTACAATTACGCGTTAACATCCATCTCGCAGAATTTCAGGGATAGTACTCGGTCACTAAATCGACCGGGGAAGACAAAATGGACTATCGATAAACGTTGATAACACAATATTGCTTTAAAGATAAAAAAACAAAAACAAAAAAACAACAACAAAAAAACAGAAACTACCGAAATAGTAAAGTGTCATGATAAGACTAATCACCTAATTATTTAACCAAACATGTTTGCCGTACTCGCTCAGCCCGCCTGGAAATCTTTCCTGAAAGCCTGAATAGGCTACCGAAATGTGCCAGTTTGCTAATAATAACACTGTTTGACCTCAATTTTCTATCGGAAAGTATTGTGCTTAGATGTTCCATTTACACGAAGCAAAGAGATTTTAGACGAAAATGGGTCTTAAGCCAAATGCGGCCAGCGTAGCTTAAGCCCAGCCTGCGCATATCGAAGTCTGGTCAGAAGGTTCCTAACGAGACCACGAAACCTTGCGTGATTTTATAGCGGAGAGCGCAGCTCCTGACCAGACTGGGCAATTGCGCAGACTTGGCTTGAGCTACGCTGCCGAAACGCCCATTTTCGCATGAGCCTGCTATGAAAGTGTGATTTGAATTTGTCGAAAGAAAACTGCGTGTGAATCAAATATTAAAATACCATATATTTCGATGGCGAAGAAATAGACTCATAATAAGCCTTGTGAGGACACATATGATGTGATTTCCCGTAGTTTAATTTGTATCAACGAACGCTATTGTGTGGTTTGATATGCGTGCATTTAATAACGCACATTTCAAGCGGCGGATATGCGACCAACAAGTGAAAAACAACAACCACAACAACAATAAAACCTTTGTTTTCAATTTAATTATTTGAAAACGTAATTTTTCTTACTTTATTTCAAGGTCAGGATATACGCCGAATATCTTTTTTTGAAGATATTTCTTGTTCACCATTCCCCGATTTAATGAGAATACATGTGTATGTTATAACATGTCGAAATATTCCAAATCTCTATCTAACACAATTTCTCTAGGTCATTTCAGGTAATTTATTGTTAATTTGTCGAATATGAATACATGTAGCAAAAATAATCGCAAACTTAATAGTTATGTTAGTGAATTGAGCGAAATGATCGTTTACTCAACCTGGAAAACCAAAACGTTTTTGGTCTATAAAGGAAAGGGGTTGTTAAGGTAAATGGAAATAAACAACCGTTTTACGCTTATACGCAATATAACATGTAACAAGAAATAATAATTTGAAAAAAAAGTCATTTGATTGACTTGTTTTAACGTCACTTTTATTTGGTACGTCCGTCCTAAGCACGGATCATTGCTTACACACATTTTAATAAGTTTAAACCTATTTATTTTTAGCTCGATTGCATCGGAAGCCTTAGGCTTTTTTAAACGCTCTCGAGTCCGTTTCCTGGGACTAACAACTACTTGGTGTCTTTAAGGAAGACCGAAAGAACGCTCCCACAGTGGGGATCGAACCCGTGACCTCCCGGTCGCTAGGCGGACACAATTTCCACTACACCATGGCGATCCCGTGTTAATTGGCCACGTCAGCAAGTGTCTGTATTCGTGCGAACCACCGTCAATATGCCCATTAAAAGTATATGGAGAAAGCACAAGCAGTATCGACTGAAGTTTGCGATACATAAATGCTTGATAAAAATAACACGTTGTTCCTAGTAATCGTTAGATCTATTGATCTGCAAACGTCAATACGAGATCGTCGGTTTCAGTTTATTGCCAGAAGCGGGGGCTTAATGTATATGTGTATATATGAGCCGCGCTCTGCGAAAAGGGGGTAAAATGCATGTGCGTAAACTGTCGTCCCAGATTATCCTGTGCAGTCCGCACAGGCTTATCAGGGACGACACTCTCCGCCTTAAATAGATTTTCTTCAAGAAGAGTCTTCCTTTAATAAAAAATACAATAAAGGCGGAAAGTGTCGTCCCTGATTAGCATATGCGGACTGCACAGGCTAATCTGGGACGAGAATTTACGCACATGCATTTTACCCCCTTTTCTCAGAGCGTGGCTCATATAAACACAAAACGGGCCACTTTCATAAGATATTGGACAAAAATATCGTCGTATATTAAAATTCTCATTTTTATTGCAAGCATCACATCATTTGTTCAGAAAACAACAACATAATAATACGTGCACTTGCTTGATGGACGCTTATTGGCGAACGCTTATTGGTCCGAACAAGTTTACGGTCTTCCGTTTTACAAGTGCGCTTTGAACTGCGCATTAATGTCTTCTAAACGGCATGCTCCAGTGTACATGAGTGTAATGAAGCTGTTTCAATATAAATATTGCACGCGATAGATCCACTTTTCGCACACAACGCATCATATATTGATTTGCCTTAGTTGTATTTAAATAAGTAGACGTCGCCTTTTCTCGATATTTTTGAACAGTAAAAAAAATAAAAATAAAAATAAAAATAAATGAAAAGGCATTTTTTTTAAATTTATATTATGTGCTATAATGATGGTTGGACAGAAACAGATATAAGCCTATATATGATTAAGTGTTTTTTTTATAATAGACCACTCATTGAGAACATGCATTATGAAACACTTTTCGCATACTATAATTAGATGGTTACGTCAATGCTTTATTAAAGGGACTTGTTCACAGATTTTGGCATGTTTTGAAGTTTCTCATTAAATGATTTAAATTGATAAATGTAAACATCGGGATTAAAGAGCATTTAATGGATATTTAAGAACATGGTAAATGTTCAGTATTACTGTTTCTTTGCAAAAAACATATCTGCAAGGAAAATTTGCAAATCTGAAACATTTTTTTTTTCAATTTTGTCAATTTATCAAAACGTGAACAAGTCCCTTTTAAAAACCGATGTGAACACAACGTCACTTTGCCTTCATTGTATTTGAATAAGTGGACACCGCCTTTCATTGATATTTTTTTTACAGTCATAGTCAGTACAACTAAAAAAGTAAGATTATTTATGTAACATGCTATAATGCTGGTTGGAATGGAAAAAGATAAAAGCCTGTAGGAATTATATTGTTCAGCATTTATTTTGTTTTTATTATAGACCACTAATTGAGTAGCAAGATAACATGTTGAATTATTTTCCTGTGGATTATATAAAGACATCCACGTCGCTGCAACCCACGTTCGCCGAACTACGATATGCTTTGTTCACGTAGTGTATTTCGAAGTTTATGAGGCCCTTCCGCGCCTGAGGTTGCATGACGTGAGGCCCCGGGGTTTGCCCCTGCACTTCTACCAAAATAACTAACTAGATTCGGGAAAGTTGGGAAGAATATTGAATTCTAGCTGCATTTTTCCAGAGATTTTTTTTTTTTTTTACAAAAACGTATTCAATTATGATGTATTCTTTGGCGCCGGAGAAAACCTCGCTTGTCCGGTATGGTGACCACCAACCAAGCTCACATGTGGCAATGTAGCGACAACGCTTAAAGAAAATGTACCGTTGGTTTTTGTTTAAACATATTTTAGCTCGATTGCATCGAAAGCCTAAGGCTTACTTGAAACGCTCTCGAGTCCGTTGCCAGGAACTAGAACCAGTACTTGGTGTCTTTGGGGGAGATCGCAAGAACGCTGCACGTTCGATTCTTTGTGTGTTACAAGGGAAGCAACTGTCATAAAATATTGACAACAGGGGCTCGTGGTTATCGTTCCTTGGTTTTTGGCACAGCTAATAATTCTAGACAGAAAACTACGTACTGTTAGATGTATCTTCGTTCTTTTAGACCAGTCAAAGCTGAATAAAATCTCAATGTTATAGTTTAATCGATGTTAAACATACAACACTGGACAACTATTCTAATTGGTCATTAGATAGAAAAAATTCATAGAAGAAAAACCAAAGTTGATAACAATACATATTTATCAAAGTTAATTAAGTTCATACCAATTGCTTGATGTACTTTTGATAGATAAATAGCATACGTCACGCGAGTTCAATCGGTGTTTTTAGAATAACCGTTAGATTAAACATGCACACAATCAGTACTCATGTGAATGAAGAATGATAAACGCGTGAGTTGCAAATGCACTCTGGCATCGATCTCTTATATAAAATGACGCGAGAATGCTATTCTACCACACTACGCGCACACATTTAAGTATTTCAAAAGCATATCCTGGATCGAATAAGGGTCAAATGTGGAGAAAAAACACACTAGGTCATTAGGTCAAATGCTATAAAAAAAACTTGTAATCTTCATATTTGTAGCTCGTTATCCAGATGACACATTTTGAGCCATATCTCGATGAAACGTTGTCAGAATGTTTATCTTGACAATACCTAAGTCATGCTCGATTCGGATCAAGTTGTTTAAAAAAACAAGGTCACTTATCAAATCTTAACACAAATTTTTAACGAGTCTGAAAGCCACATTCATGATTTGCACTATTCGTTGTGTTTGAAATGTGCGCTAAAAAAAGGTCAAAGCGGAATGCAAAAATAAGACCTACCCATTACGGATCAGTGATTCCAGTAAATATTATTAATAAATATTTACATGAATCGACAAATTTCTATGGAAAAAATATCATGTTATTTCGTCGATTCGATTTTGAGAAAATTCTCAGAAAATTATTAATAAACAGTAACCAATTAGACAAGTTGTTGAGTGTAAACGGACTGAGGCCTCAATACCGCATAAATAGACGTAACATGTGCAACAAATACAAGAACATGCAAATGCAAAGGCTGCGACAATTGCGACAAAAAATGTATAAGACACTGCAACCAACGAAGAACCTGTACACATTTGCTGTACGAGGCCACACACTTTCTTACGAAATCCGGATAGTGCCATCTATAATCTTGCCCTTCTTTCATCAATGGCGTCACAAGACACACGAAGCGATACACGATATTTTGCGCGACACAAGAAGCGACACACGATAGTTTGCGCGATACACGAAGCGACGCGCGAGAATGTACCACGAAATATCGCCCTTGTGTAGGTAGCCCAAAAGGCGATATATCGTGGTAAATATCGTGTGTCGCTTCGTGTATCGCGCAAAATATCATGTGTCGCTTTGAGTATCGCGCAAAATATCGTGTCTCGCGTTGAAAGGGCGACACACGAAACACGAAGCGACACGCGATATTTTGCGCGAAACACGAAGCGATACACGATATTTTATTATTAAAAAATCGCCCATATTATCCGAATCTCGTGTATCGCGGTCTAATTTCAGACCGCGACACACGACACACGAAGCGATACTCGATATTTTGCGCGATACTCAAAGCGACACACGATATTTTGCGCGATACACGAAGCGACACGCGATAATTGTACTGTTCAAATATCGCTGTAATAATATCGCCTGTCGACTCTCGCGTGTACAAAAAATCAGGGGAGATAAAAAGGGGATTTTTTTAAATATCCCCTTTTTGTCTCCCCTGATTTTTTGAAAACGCGTGAGTCGATAGTGTCGCTTTGAGTATCGCACAAAATATCGAGTATCGCTTCGTGTGTCGTGTGTCGCGGTCTGAAATTAGACCGAGATACACGAGATTCGGATAATATGGGCGATATTTGAATAATAAAATATCGTGTATCGCTTCGTGTGTCGCGCAAAATATCGTGTGTCGCTTCGTGCTTCGTATGTCGCCCGTTCAACGCGAGACACGATATTTTGCGAGATACTCAAAGCGACACACTATATTTTAAGCGATACACGAAGCGACACATGATATTTTGCGCGATACACGAAGAGACACGCGATATTAACCACGATATATCGCCTTTTGGGCTACATACACAAGGGCGATATTTCGTGGTACATTCTCGCGCATCACTTCGTGTATCGAGCAAACTATCGTGTGTCGCTTCGTGTGTCGCGCAAAATATCGTGTATCGCTTCTTGTGTCGTGTGACGCCCTTGATGAAAGAAGGGCGAGATTATAGATGGCACTATCCGGATTCCGTACTTTCTGGATGACACCTCAGGACTCAATGTCATCTTTTGATGGGGAGGTCCTTCAGCGCCCGAGGCTGCATTATGTAAGGACCTGGAGTGTGTCCCAGTACTCCTACCTTATTTTTGACTACACTCAAGAAAGTTGCGACTAGTTTTGATTTATTGCTGCAAATTCAAGCTTTTTAGTTGTTTTACTGAAAGGTTTTCAATTTCGGTCTGGTCTTGTGTTGTTGGGGCAAGCCGGAGTACCCGGAGGAAACCCCACCTGTCCGGTATGGTGATCACCAAACAAACTCACATGCGCCGGGAGTGGGAATTGAACCCGGGTCGCCTAGATGCAAAGCGCGTGTACCACTTCATCTGTTATACTATTTAAATGTGTAGGTAGCCCAAAAGGCGATATATCGTGGTTAAATATCGTATGTCGCTTCGTGTATCGCGCAAAATATCATGTGTCGCTTTGAGTATCGCGCAAAATATCGTGTTTCGCGTTGAAAGGGCGACACACGAAACACGAAGCGACACGCGATATTTTGCGCGAAACACGAAGCGATACACGATATTTTGTAATTAAAAAATCGCCCATATTATCCGAATCTCGTGTATCGCGACTAATTTCGGACCGCGACACACGACACACGAAGCGATACTCGATATTTTGCGCGATACTCAAAGCGACACACGATATTTTGCGCGATACACGAAGCGACACGCGATATTTGTACTGTTCAAATATCGCTGTAATAAAATCGTCTGTCGACTCTCGCGCGTACAAAAAATCAGGGGAGATAAAAAGGGGATTTTTTTTAATATCCCCTTTTTGTCTCCCCTGATTTTTTGAAAACGCGAGAGTCGAGAGTGTCGCTTTGAGTATCGCGCAAAATATCGAGTATCGCTTCGTGTGTCGTGTGTCGTGGTCTGAAATTAGACCGAGATACACGAGATTCGGATTCTTTTGGGCTACCGACACAAGGGCGATATTTCGTGGTACATTCTCGCGCATCACTTCGTGTATGGAGCAAACTATCGTGTGTCGCTTCGTGTGTCGCGCAAAAAATCGTGTATCGCTACTTGTGTCGTGTGTCGCCCTTGATGAAAGATGGGCGAGATTATAGATGGCACTATCCGAATTCCGTACTTTCTGGATGACACCTCAGGACTCAATGTCATCTTTTGATGGGGAGGTCCTTCAGCGCCCGAGGCTGCATTATGTTAGGACCTGTAGTGTGTCCCAGTACTCCTACCTTATTTCTAACTACACTCAAGAAAGTTGCGACTAGTTTTGATTTATAGCTGCAAATTCAAGCTTTTTAGTTGTTTTACTGAAAGGTATTCAGTTTCGGTCTGGTCTTGTGTTGTTGGGGCAAGCCGGATTACCCGGAGGAAACCCCACCTGTCCGGTATGGTGATCACCAAACAAACTCACATGCGCCGGGAGTGGGAATTGAACCCGGGTCGCCTAGATGCAAAGCGCGTGTACCACTTCATCTGTTATACTATTTAAATGTATGTTGACCAGTACCGGTAATACGGGCCCGCCAGTCCTCAATCAGCCTGCTAGGAATTTGTGTTGAGAGGTGATGGGTATAACGACGATAACAAAAACGCAGCTTTTCAAGCTTAAAGTTGAAGACGACCAAACAATTCCCATTCTTGTACCCATTGTTACACGCCCGTGTCTTCGCGAGACGGGACACACTTTGCGGACGGACGGATGTTTGGGCGGCTTTCCGCTCTTTAAGTCGTACGGTTTTCATCGAATCTTCCCCAAACTTTCAGGATTTTTGGTTAACACAAAATGAATGCTAAATTTGATAACCAGCAAAATCGCACTAGTCACTTCACGGTTATTGCCCTTTATTTATTAAAAAAAATATTTGTTATATTCACCGTACCGCTCTAATACTAATACATTTATCATCAACTCTTCAACAAACTGTCTGAAATGTTTGTTTTCATACATATGAGGCATAGTTCAATAACCAGCAAATTTGCAACAGGCACTTCAGAGTATTGCCCATTGTAAATGCAAATAAATACATGCGTAATACGCCGTTTCCACTCTCTTACTCATACCGTTTTCCTCGAATCTTCACCAAACTTTCTGCATATGTTTGTTGACATAAAATCGATGCCTTGTTCGATAATAAGTCAAATCGCGCTATAGGCACTTCAGAGTTGTAGTCAATAGTTTATACTTTTTTTTTTTTTAATTCGCCGTTTCAGCTCTCCGAATTCATTCACTTTTTCACCGAATTTTACCAAACTTTCCAGATGTTAGCTTGTATAAGAAATTCAAGTTGAATAATCAGAAACACAATATAATGCATCCCGTGGGGTCCATTTTTTACGACGGGCTTTTATTTCTGTCCATGACCATGTAATTGCGAGTTGTCTTGTCTTTCGCGTTTATATGACGACAACACGCCAGAATAAGATATACCGGGTAAGCGAGTTTCAAAGTCCCCAACACGTGGCCACGCCAAAAATGGCAAATACCCCCGGCAAAAACCTTTATTTGTCGTATCGGCGCGTACAGTTGTCGTTCTAACGTGTTTTCTAGCATGTGCCCATCAAGCTCGCCAAATCACGAAAATGCATTGGCATAGATTAGCTAGCATAGACAACAATTACATACATTAGTTTTAGCAACCATAGAGAATAGATAGTGCTTGTTATTAGCCATGTTGGCGATGCTTTTCGGAACATTTGTTTGAATTCAAATCTCTGTCGTATTAAGTAAGAGCTTTATAGGAAATACGTGTGTAAATCATAGAGTGATTCAGGAACATGTTCACGCTAAAATGCAATCTTTGAATTTAAATCAATTTCTCACTCATGCAGATTATTTAATAAAATATTATATATTAAAAATATGCATTATTTGGTCCTATACATGAATATTTACACTCATAAGCTATGTTACTATCTATCTATCAATACTGTCTAAACTCCCCTTTCGGGTATTATTGACATGTACGTGGGTTTATGTAATCGGATGATTATATTACATAGAAATGAAAGCAATTAAATATTATGTTATTATCTCCCGTTTACAATTTAAAACAAACAAGAATGAAATTGTGTCTCAATCTCTTGCACGACGGTTACATTACATTTATAAATGTGAGCGCATGGAGATCGATATTGTCTCATACGCGGGCTTATTTGCATAGTTGAGTATAACCCTTATGCTGATGACAATTGTTTACTTCGTGTAATTTTTAGATACATTTACTCGCTTCCAACTTCCTGTCTGGACGGGATTTGTTTTGGTTTGTTTTATTTTGATTCTTTTAATTGAAATTTATCAAAAGTACTGTTTAATATTATACAAAAATGTATTTGCTTCATAATAAACTTTTTTTGTTACTTTGTGGGACAACAAAAAAACATAGAGTTTTATGTTATTTCAGATTTATTTGATGGTTGATAAGGACGCTATTTCTGGAAAATTCATAAAAGTTAAAACTGGAACATATTTGAACGTAGAATCTGCATTATTATGAATTAATGGTTCTCAAACATAAAATACATGTATACATCTTAATCATATTTGTGTTGTCTGTATGTTTGTGTGTGTGTTTTTTTTTTAAGTTTAAAATAAAACTAGATAAAAAATGATGTGATAATTTCAGTCTCATGTTACAATAAACAAATATCACTGGAATTAGGTCCCAACCTTACAATAACAAATACTGGATCTTAACATAGGCAATGTGTTTTGTTAACCATTATGTGAATGGGGCCAGTTTTTTACAAGTTTTTTCGGTCTTTGATTCAAGGCCACCGGCCCATAACAAGATGCATATATATAGACTTGAATATAAGCATATATGTACATACATTTATAATTGTTATCTGACAGAGTAGGAACAAATAAAAAACAGTTTTATATATAACTAAACAATGGTTCAAATGCAAACAAAGTGGTTACAAAGTTGACATACGACGATGGGTGTACTATTTATTGATCATAAGTATTACTTATCTTCATTATATTAATTCTATCTTCTCATTATATTATTTATCAGCTTACAAACAGCTAGAATTTCATAATTTCTTCCAGAGTTTAGTAAATTGTAAAATCTACCGACTGTAAAATGATTAGGTTGTATATTAGGCAAATAGAATGAGCGTATATCTGAGTACTTTTTACAATCAAATAAAACATGATGCTCATCCTCAACAACAACAATAATGTGGTTAAAACAGTATGTACATAACCGCTCAGCTCTTGATATACCTAAGTGTCTTCCTGTTTCAATTGCAAATTTGTGACTAGAACATCGAAACTTGGCATAGCTATTTCGAAGAGAAAAAGGCAAGTCCATTAATAAATATTTTTCAGTCTCTAATAAAGATTTAAAATGTTTATAGTGATCACATCTAGGAGACGAATCAATATGATTTCTCCAGTCTTGTTTAAGGCAATCTGATACTCTAAGCCTAAAACTATGTATAAAACTATCAATGTCTCCGATGTCTTGGGAAAGCCAAACAAGTCCAAAACCGTACTTACAAAGGATTACTCTTACTTCTGATGCCCATGTATGTCTACCTACTGAGTCAAGATCATATAACATAATATAGGTTTGTTTAGGATACCTATTTGAACTCATTTGGAGTATTCTACACCAGTATTTGATAAAACGACTTACATAATCAACATATAGAGGTAATCTGCCACATTCACCTAAGACCATATCTGTGTTTGTCAAGCGTGAAACACCAAGAAACAATTTACAATAGTGCGTTTGAACACGTTCAATTATAGGCGAAAATTTAAAACCCCATATCTCTGAACCATAGAGTAGAATAGGTTTAACCATAGAATCAAACAATTTAAAACACTCATGAAAATGAAAATATCCATATTGTTTTTGATAATTTCTAATACAGACTATAGACTTTGTTGCTTGACATGCAAGTTTTCTTTGCGATCGCGACCATGACAATTTAGGAGTAAAAATTAGACCCATATATTTGTAAAATGAGGCTATATTAATAGGGCTTGTTCCATAATTCCACTGTTCTATGCATTTAACTGGTCCACCATTTCTGAAGACAACAATTTCAGTTTTGCCAATATTCAGAGCCATCCCAGAATTTTCACAAAATGTCTTTATCACATTAATTTGTCGTTGTAAATTGATAACTGTATCGGCAGGATTAGCAACGTCATCTGCGTACATAAGAGTTAATATTTCAGGGATGTCTTTAGTTACAAATATGCCGTTTGTACATGTGTTCCTGAGAAGTGTATTAAGGTCATCAATAAAGAGAATGAACAGCAACGGGCTGCTTATATCACCTTGACGGGTACCTTTAAGACATGGAAAGCTCGCTGTTAAACCACCATTAGTTTTCACAGATGCCCTCATATTAGAGTACATAGATCTCAAAGCATTGAGAAATTTTCCATTAATGTCCTTATTCATGAGACACGCGAAGAGTTTATTGTGAAGTAAATTATCAAAAGCCTTAGAAAAATCCACATATAATACATATATTCGACCACGCTTTTTTGTTAAATATTTTTGAATAATACCATTAAGGGTGAATAGATTGTCTATCGTTGAATAACCCTTACGAAAACCAGCCTGGGATTCGTCTATCTTATCGTTTGCTTCCGCCCACGTGTAGAGCCTAGCATTTAATACAGAGGAATAAACCTTACATACTATATTTATAAGGGATATACCGCGATAATTGTTGGGATCAGAGCGAGATCCTGACTTATGGAGTGGACAAATAACACTATCTGCCCAGTCATCAGGGAAAATGCCCGTATTGAAAATATGATTAAACATTATAGTCATAATTGGGACAGTAATATCTTTACTTGATTTTACAAATTGGGATAGAATCATATCAGGCCCTGGAGATTTACCAACTTTAAGCTTATTAATAGCATGTAGTACCTCAGCTTCAGTTATATCGCGGTCAAGTATTGGATCGCTAGGTGCAGCGAACAGATCATTAATATCGACAGTATCATCTGAAGTTACAGGGGCTTCAAATAAATTGGAGAAATGGTCATGCCATTGCTCTTCTGAAATAGGGCATCTAGAACTCGCGTTGCTTGGGGATCTAGAATGACGTAAGATATTCCAAAATTCTTGTGGATTATTTCTAGAACTCACTAATTTATCTCTATTACGTCGTTGATATGCGAGTTTAAGACTAAGTGCATATGATTTAAATTCACGTTTTGATTGTTTATATAATGTTAGATCTAAATTGTCGTTGCTGATCCTAAACTGCCTTAATAAACGTTGTTTAGTAGATTTTAGAGTGTCACAGAGTCCGCCCCACCACGGAGGTTGTGACTGGATATACCGAAAAGAACGATTTACGAGCATTCCGCATTCAGAGGCGCTAGATATGTAAATATTTGTAAGCATATTAACAGCACTATTTATATTATGTGTGTTCATTTGCAGAATAATACTGGCATATATTAAATTCAATTTTAATGAGACTA
>VMBQ01003827.1:84352-97765 GCA_007657795.1 Dreissena rostriformis | reverse complement strand
ACAGAATCTATAAATACAATCACTACCTTTGGAAACAAACACAAAACATAAAGAGTATAACGAACTTGGCTTTTTCAATGCGCGCTTTACGTGATTACCGTTTCGGTCAAAACCCAGCTCAACTTGTAGGGCTCTGGTCGACAATAATGAGTTTGTTTTAATACAGGGCAATATTGGGTAACGAAATTAGCCTTATATAAAAATTATCATTGAAATCCCGTTTCAAACCTCTATTTGTTTAAACTAGGTCGCAACCTTCCCGTAAAATTGAACCCAACAATCTACTGCAATTGGGTGTCTATTAAGTTGGTTAACGACGTTTTACAAAAGTAACGCAAACCATGTTAATACCATTTGAAGGTTACACGTACCAATTCAAAAGGTAAACATTGAATGTATTCACACATTTCAATGTGTAACTTTATTCCTTGCATACAGTGCTTGCAATTTTGATTCGTTTTCAAGACTTAGCACTAAGGAAGATGACAAAACTAAACAAGAGGGCCATGATGGCCCTAGATTGCTCACCTGAACCTGACTTGGAACAGTGTAATAACAAGGTTTTTCAAGCTTTGACCTGGTGACCTAGATTTTGACCCCACATGACCCAAATGTTAAACTTTGCCTAAATATTGCCCTAAGAAACTTCCTCCTAAAGTATCATCATTAATGAATCAAACATTATGGGCACTTGAGTGTTTACAAGGTTTTTGTAAGATTTGGACCTCGTGACCAAGATTTTGACGTCACATGACCCAATGTCAAACTTTGCCTAGATATCATCAAGAAAAACATCCTGGTCAAGTATCATCATTATTGGACCAAAACTATGGCCTCTAGTGTGTTTACAAGGTTTTTGTTAGATAAGATCACATGACCTAGATTTAGTCCCCACATTACCAAACGTCAAACTTGGTCTTGATATTGTCTAGAATAAACATCCTGGTCAAGTTTCATAATTATTGAACCAAAACTCTGCCGCATGGAGTGTTTACGAGGTTTTTGTAAGATTTGACCTGGTGACCTATAGTTTGACCCCTCATGACCAAACATCAAACTTTGCTTACAAAAAAAAACAATATTATGACCAAGATTCATAAAATCTGAAACAAAATTGGGACCTTTAGAGTTTTTACACGGATTTTGTATAATATAAGGAAATTTTTGACAATCTAAGGGCAATAATTCTGGCAATTATTATGCGATTTTGCTCATTTTCAAACTTGACTGAGATCTTGTGGCTATATAGCTTCTCCGCAACTTTGATAAAGAATGCTTGAGAAATGCTAATGCTAGAGTGTTTACAAACAAAATGTGGACGGACGGACGACGGGCAAAGACCGATCCTAAAACCTCACCTGAGCAATCAGCTAGTGAGCTAAAAAGTGTTGTTTATTTTCACCGATCTGAGCCATTTTCCAACTTGTCCGAGATATCAATAAAACCAATGTCTTGATTAAGTTTTACGATGATAAGGCACAACATGTGACTTCTAGAGTGTTCACAAGGTTTCTCTATAGTCATATAAGGAAAACTGCCCCACAGCCCCTGGCGGCCATGTTTTTTACCGATCAGGACCATTTTCGAACTCATCTGAGATATAAATAAGTCCAATCTTTTCACCAAGTTTCATGATGATTTGGCGAAAAATGTGACTTCTAGAGTGTTCACAAGCTTCTTTTACTATATAAATATAAGGAAAATGCGCCACCCGCCCCCCCCCCCTCCTGGCAGCCATGTTTTTCAACGGACCGGAACCATTTTCGAACTCAACTCTCTTATCTAGAAAACAAATGTTCTGACCAAATTTCATGAAAATTGGGCCAAAAATGTGACTTCCAGAGTGTTCACATGTTTTCACTATATACATATAGAGAAAACTGCCCCGCCCACTGGCGGCCATGTTTTTTCACGGATCTGGACCATTTTCAAACTTGTCAATAAAACCAATGTTTTGAACAAGTTTCATGATGATTGGGCAAGAAATGTGACTTCTTGACTGTTCACAAGCCTTTTTTACAATATAAATATAAGGAAAACTGCCCCGTCCCCCTGGCAGCCATGTTTTTCAATCGACCGGAACCATTTTCGGACTTAACTCACATATCTAGGAAAAAAATGTTCTGACCAAATTTCATGAAGATTGGACCAAAAATGTGACTTCTAGAGTTTTCACAAGTTTTCACTATATACATATAGAGAAAAACTGCCCTGCCCCCTGGTGGCCATGTTTTTTCACCGATCTGGATCATTTTCGAACTCGTCCGAGATATAAATAAAACCAATGTTTTGACCAAGTTTCATGATGATTAGGCAAACATTGTGACTTCTAGAGTGTTCACAAGGTTTCGCTATAGCCAAATAAGGAAAACTGCCCCGCCCTCTGGCGGCCATGTTTTTCAACGGACCGGAACACCGTTTGAACTCAACCAACATATCATTAAGACAAACATGTTTACAAAGTTACATGAAGATTAGGCATGAAATGTGACTTCTTCAGTGTTTACAAGGTTTTTCCTTTTTTTTTACCTAGTAACATAGTTTTTGACCCAGCATGACTCAGTTTCGAACTCGATCGAGGTATTTTTCTTTCCAAAATTGAATCTACAAAAGGGCGGCAACTCTGCGCTTACCTGTATGGTATTTCTAAGCGAGTTAACGTCCTTGGCTGACTCCAGGTATACGTCCACTTTTCCCACGGCCCTCCAAGCCAGCTCCTGTTCCACTATCTCGAGTAGGGGGCTCGGGTTGTCCGCCCCTCCGAAGATCAACTCGTCCGCGTTCTCATGTGCGTACGTTGCCGTCGTTAGTGGTACTAGAAAAAATAGAAATTCAATTTGGTGCTTTGATACTTTGAATACCTACTTAAATAATGCTGAAAAATATATGTACAGTGTTTTATAACGGGTTTTTTTTGTAGCAAATAACCGCATGGTGCTACATATCGGCGTGTCACAAAATGGCGGTGTACATATGTGTTTGCTGTTATTCGGGTAATATAATTTCCCTACCTTTAAATGGGAATTGAAACAGGAATGCAGTACATATGTCGCTACGTTGTTTAAATAAGTCAAGAGTGGGCTGTGCATGACGATGATTATCTGGTTTAATCATTCACCTTCTTTAAGGATTTAATGCCAAGCATTGTGTCAAGCTGTCAAATGCTAGAGTTGACTCCGCTTTTAAACTAGAAAAAACTAACGCCTCCACTGTCTAACACGTTAGACAGCATGTGAGATACTTAGTACTGATGAAACACCCTTCTTATGTTTTGTTTGTTAATAGGTAAAAGTGTCACCGGTTTGACATTGGTGAAGACCGAAATATAGCCAGCCCCAACTAACAAACCCACGCCCCAACCATGTTCCAAAAGATTATAAAAATGTTTGATAGTCAATCTTAATACACATAATCAAAACGCTGGAAGCTGTTGGCAAGCGAAAAAGCTATAAGTGAATTGTAATAGATAGGGTTTTTATCTGAAGCGTGCTTTTGAATCAAGTTACATGTTGTTATGTCTGCATAGCGAAACTCGTGAACCGAATGACATTCAGGCATATTAATGATATTGTCAGTTTGCGCTTTCGACGTCTTCCAATCTTAGAACTGTGTCTTTACCAACCTCCCGCGGCGGCACAATACCATTACTTATTCACTTGTGAAATAATCGAACCGCACTTACAAAGCAGCGCGTAGAGCTGTGTGTTCTCCACGCACACCCTGCCGTCATGACAGGCCAGCGAGTGGACACTTGACTGGTGATTGTCCGTGTTGAAGATGGACACTTTGTCCAGTAGTGGCTGGAACGGGACGCTGGCTTGGGTCAGGTACTTCAGGATCATCTTTGTACACCTGAGCACCTTCTCTTTCCATACGCTCCCTTTGAAATGACATCCACAGGTGTTTCTTTTATATATATTATTAAAACGAAAGTTTCAAGACAGTGATACATGCTGCATTCAGCGTGTGTTTGATAAATTTCTTACTCCGCGAAACATTTCAGACACAATGTCTGTAAGAGTGAAAAGTTCCCAGTGAACGAGCTTGCTTGTCTGCTAAATTAACAACATGTCTGACAAGATGAAAAATGGTAAAACAATGTGTTTGACAGGTTCTTATGAAATTTTGCGGAAACTGAAATGTTGCAAAAACAAAAACAGAACAGAGCAGCACAAACCTAAAGCAAGGATACAAACACGCGCGAAGCCGCCGCCGCCGAAGCCATACAAACCTTGTCGCATGTTACTTCCATACATTAAGTAATAAAACTAAAAGCAAATTACCATATCAAGTGCGATACATTCTGCACGTGTACACAAAGGTCCGCGTGTACATACTTTGATATTCTGTCGCAAAGAATAGGCAAATTATTGTCAACAAATACTTTTAAAGCGCGATTTGTTTAGACAAAGCGCGTTAATTTGCACGAGACGCTCGTGCACACACAGATTCCGTACCAGCGCTGGGACAGCCTCCGCAAGTATCAACGACGCACGCCACGATTTCCGGCATAATGTCCGCACGCGGAAGTTTGCCTGTTCCCGCCGCTGACGTCAGACGCCGCTGGAGAATGACACTGACGTTGTAACGTGATTCGTGCGTCTCCACGCAGAATGAATTGTCGGTTTTCCAGCAGTGTCTGTGGATATGATGTCACAAGAAACAATAAGGTTTATTCATGAATCTCATTTCATAACTTAATATAAGAATAAAATTTACCTAAAAATGTGTGTACCAAATTAAAGTTTATTCTAATAATGTTAACACAATAACGCTCTTACAAACGATAGTTAGATAATAAGATACCATGGGTAATTATATTATGAATCTTATTAATTCAACTTCTTTGTTTGTAATTATGTTTTACATGGCTAAAATACAATTAAGTCAGCGTCTTTAGTTTTAATAAGAAATATTTCAACGAGAGTCTATGTTGGTGTATTATTCATGTGAACTCTTATCTAATTTAAACTTTAAAAAACGAGGACATGTTATATTTTTTTTCATTCATTTAATGTATATGTTTAATTGTATTAGACTCTTAAACTCACCCTTCCTGATCGAGGTCAAAGTTGAAGTAGAAATAGTCGCGCCCCAGGGCCGGGCTGTTACATATGACGTGATCAGGCCTTGCAGTGATCACAGATCCGCCTGATATAGAAGAGAAAATAGAAACAGTCTTTGTTATAATACAATTGTATGCTAATCATTTTTTAATAGATATCACATGATTAACCTCTAAAGCCTCCTCCACCAATTTCAATGTAATAAGCACACGTTGCTGAAATCGTTTTTGATTGATATCTTCATTGACAGATTCTTACCAACCAAATTACAAAATCAACATTTAAATTCGGCAAAAATAACGATAGTAACTTGCTAGAATTTACAACATGCGATGTCGACCACATAAATTTGGTTGCGGATTGGTCATGACACTATTTAAAGGTCATCACCCATACTTCTGATTCAAGCTGGGTAGTTTTGAGTAAATCGCATTAGTATGTGCACCGAATACGTGTAAACCAGCTTACACTGTGAAAGTGTGAGTAGGTTAAGTAACGGCCGTTTTATGACTTATTGAACAAAACAGAATCATACTAAATCGAACATTCCCCACATACCCTGTGCAATCATGCCCTGTATGGATTTTAATCGATTATATAGTGGAGTGTTGCCGCTATCCCATATCTCCACAACCAAATCGTTCTCGTCGGCAATCGGGCGGACGTCGAAGTAGTGTCTGTCGCCCTTGCAGCCGATTCCGATGCCTATCTGCTGTGTGCGCACGGTCTTCGCGATTCGGATGAGGGAAATGGCCAGCCGGAACAGGTTATCCTCGGACGCTACGTCATTGGGCTTTAACTCTACGGCCTGTCCCATTTCGAACCTGAATATATATTCTAAAATTAATTACGTGACGAGCGTAAAAACAACAGCATGATATGATGATGAAGGCATAAGCCGAAGCGTCTTAACATCAATGGAATTGTTGACGTTCGCGTGTTGTTTGTCCACTTCATAAAATATTCAATATATTTTTCACAAACGATATATTTTCAATTGAAATACAAGTAGTTTTCTTTCAAAAGAAAAGGGTCTATTTTAGCATGAATTGAATTATTTTCCGTGAACAGGTGCGTCTTAATGAGAGTCTTGTTTTAGAAAGAGACATTATTTTTTTTAAGAACCTCACCGCATCTGCTCCTGTTCTTGACGGGTATCGATGTTGTCTAGATTTACCGACCTTGGTCTGTAACCGGAGCCGGAAATGACGTAGAATCCGCCCCTAAAGTCATCGTAAGTGAGGTCCAAAAGAAACACCAGCATTGTGTCGAGGCGAATATATCGTTTGCCTGGACTTAAGAACGAGTGCAGTTTAAAATGTTCCGACACATCGTTGTTCGAGGGAGATACGTCGAAGAGCAGCGGTTTTCTCGATTCGTTCCTCATACTTTCGGGATAATCGTATTCGTCCTCTTCCCCAAGTGGGAGGGGCACGGAAATCAAGTTTGCGGTCGGAAACTGGGCCAGATTTGTCTGAATGCCATCTTGCACCTTGACGCATACGCTTATAACGTCATCCGAAACGCGCGTGACGTAATCAAACCCGGCCAAAATAGCGTATTGAGTGAACTCTGTCGCCGACACACTCCCGCCTGCTTTCAGCATGATTTGAGCAGCCCTGAAACAAAATTTAATCCCGATCTAATTTAAAGAACACTTCAGTTCAAGAGTCCAGATTTAAGTATAAGAGCACGTCAGTTCAACAGTAATTAGACTTACCCACCTGTTACAAATTCAAATTCCAGGTGTATTTACAAACATAGCACCGACAAGCAATTATTATATTCAAAGAAATATGCAGATGTATAGACATTCAAATGCATACCATAATGGCATACTTCGTTTAAGTCGGTAAGTAAAATAATTTCATCGATATTGTCATCATATCGTGAGAAACGTGTTGTTTGTTTTGCTTTTGCACTGAAATCTGACGTGAAAAAATGTGACACAACTCTCCCTTTTAAATAAACCGCATTACCTCCCTTCCATAAACTGTTTATCCTGTACATCGGTTATATTCATTGTTAAAGCTTTCTTGACGACAACTGAAAATAAGCAATTAAATGTTTATTCAAATGACCTTAAATGTTTAGAAAAAGAGCCAACGTCCATCGACGTTTGAATTAAGACACAAATTAAGAACGTACTTTTACCATATTTGTTATACGCGAGGACGCCAACCGAAATTGTTAGTATAAAGTAAGTTAACCAATGTGTCAAATACAAATCATGACTGCTTTATGTATAATGTTCTTAAATTATATTCGCTTTTTGTCGAAACATCACACACACAAGTATTGTATACCCAATAAACAACTAACACAAGTTTTCTGTGCCGTTTATAATCTTCAAAATAGACATATTTGATGCGCGGCTATTAAAAGCTCGGACTACAGTACTTGATATTAAATATACGCACAAGAACTTCAAACTTATTGTTTATTGACATTTGAACAATGATATTTGTAATAAGATGTATTCAATAAAAAGTTAAAAGAAGACAAAACAGTTGCAGAAAACAAACTCATACTTAATGCACACACAGTTTTATTAAAGAAATATTAAGCAATCAAACCTTTTAAATGATAATAAAAAAGAAAGAAGAAAATCATGCGCTGTAGAAGACAAGTTTTTATCTTACAGTATCCAGGTCATATTTTTTTCACATATGAGAAACAGAATTAGATTTGTGCAAGGGGTGAACACTACATTCTTGTTAATCAGCATTCACTGTATTACTATTTAGATTTAATGAGACGTTTGTGACGCCATCCAATTTTTTGATAAGGGCCCATTTTCGCAAACCTACCAAGGGAAAAATTAAGAAAATTTCTTTAAGTCAAGGAGTGTTTCTTATGAAGTTTTTTTTTTACATAAAATGTTTAAATGACAAACTATTTATTTATATCTTAGCCTTTTCTAGTTGCAAGAAAGGAATTTTGCACCGAAAAGTACAAATTCAGTTCAATTGGAAACTGTATGAATACCGATCCAGACATGTAATTAAATGCCTAATTACCTTTGCATTCTGTCACTTAAGAGATATTTCCTCAATAATAACTGACCTATTCTAGGACGGCTGCCTAGGAAACATGCTTTGTTTAATCTTTCATATTAATATTTTCAGTCATCATTTTGATTGGATGATACTTATAAACTTGATTTTGTGATTTTTTTTATATTATTCATCAAACTTATTTTCAAACAGATAATACACATCAACAATCGAACACACTACTGGCCTCTTTCAGACGGCGGTAGAATCTTAGTCAGTCGCTGAAACCGGGCCGCGAGACGCATGTGCATTGTGCGGGTACCACACCAGTTCCAGTGGTCGTCAATGTCGCCTGAGTGCAGGCCGCAATCCCTATGGCATCGCCTGGTTTCCACGCCGCACCACGCGTCGGGGTCGCCCTCTGGCTCGAATTCGAGGTCGCTCAGTGGGTACTCGATAAGTCTAGTAGGGTAACATTTGTACAATACAACTTAATCGGAACATTTTAGTGTTATTCGTTACATAAATATTCGCATACCGACAACATATTTGATTCCACTTGAGTTGAATGCCAATACAAAAGCTATTAGATTTCGGTATTTTTGCATTTGTTCCTCCTGTAAATAAGCAGATAACCAATTATCACTGAGTTCCGAATCATACAACCAATTAAAGCATATATTCAGGATTCTATCTTGAATCCAACTGATTCCAACCAAAACTGTATGTAGCTGTTTATTGACAGATACGCAACATTTTTTTTAGTTATTTAGATACGAACAGCATCTGCTAAATAGTGTTACCACTATCTTCAATCCAGAATGGAAACTTCTTTTTGTTTTGAGTTGTTTATTTCTTGGGTTAACAAAAATAAATTATTTCCTCATCTACAAAACAATCTCAAAAATATCGTGCTATAATGGCACAAACAATTACGGAGTACAATCTAAAAAACCATACAATCATAAATGAAATGCATGGCGAAAATTTCACGCTTACCTCCTAAATCTTTCTGTATCGTCATGTGAGACACTTCCGGTGAATTCACCGCAGGCGACGTCCATGGTCGACCCCTGTGGGTACTTGCCCCCAACTGGAAGTGCTGACACCGAGGTCAGGTTTACAGACGGCGATTTCGCTACCGCGTCACCTATGTTCGGAAGTATCAGTTAATTCCCTTTTTATAAAATCTTATATTTTGATGTGAAAACATTTTACGCTGAGTTTGTACTGCACGTAACTCGTTTTGCTTGGCAAGTGACTATATATGGTGAAGATACATGTACAATCAATAATATAGAAGCATGTTATCAAACTTTATAAAACTGAATAAATAACCGTTGAACGACTTTTGGAAAGAGAACAAGCTAAGCCTGATGTATAAGAAAAAGCTATTTTTCTGAAACAACATGGATTCGAATAAAGTCTTATATATGGAAAACAAAATCTCGCAACACAAAACGTTTTTTAAGCTGGTATTTGACTTATGGCGATCAAAGGCACAAGTTTCACGATTCATTGATTTAAGGACGTGTAACTGATCCGCACTGGGCAATATTATTTCAATGTACAGACTCGTAGCCTGCGCAGTGAAGAAGTAGTACCCCAATGCCGATCTTAATTCCACTTCAAAATCCTGTTCGCTTGCGCAAACAGTCTAAAATCCAGATGCATGTACATACAATCTTTAGTATCGCACCAGCTGAATAGCAGATTATGCATTACAAATAATAGTTTTACCTAGTTCTTCCAGGAGCTCTTTCACCATTGTATGCTCCACGTGCCCCGATCTGCGCGTGCGCGAAAGTAGTGACCTCTTGCGGCGATCACTCTTCGGTTTTCTTGCAACGCATGCGCTAACCATCGTCTCTTTCTTTGAAACGTACGCGAAATTCGCGCAAACGGCCAACTCGCTAAGACGTCGTAGTACGTAGTCATCGGTTTCCAAGACAGCAGGGGAGAATGCATTGACTTGCGTGATGGATATTTCTGCACCGCGGCCTTCATAAAACACTGATTTGTTCCCGTGGCGACCGTTCGGGAAATCGGACGTGTCTTCGTCGAATGCTTCCATGATAAAAAGCTTTCCTGTGAAAAAAAACAACAACAAATATTGTGTTGATGAATATTTTAATAGCTATAATGAAAGATGTAAAATGGTATAAAGATTGTTGCCGATTGTTCATTTAAATTTCAAATTGAGTGAATACCGATAGATATATTAATTTATCACATGCTATACCTTGTTTTCAATGTAATACAGCCATTACGTATTTTTTTTATATTATACATGTGTAATACAACATTTTAAAGCGTTTTCATTGGCTACAAAATCAATAACTAACCAATCGAATGGCTTTATGTTGGTGAAATGACGTCGTCAACATGAACTGACGTCACGATAGTAAACAACTTTTAGATCTATCAGCATTTGTTTGGTCAATTAGGATGTATTTTATTTAGTTTAAAAGCATGTGATAAACAGATCTGACACTCGTTGTCATATCAAACCATATTTTATTAAACTCGTCAAGGAAATTCGTTAGTAAGCTTGCCAAAGGCTCGCTTACTAACAAAATTCCTGAACTCGTTTAATAAAATGTGGTATGATATGACAACTCATGTCAGATCCTATATTTATAATAATATTTATTCATATTGCTTGTAAAAGTAAGTTTTGACTGCAAGTCGGCAGAAATGTGTTTATGTAAATTATATTTAATTGTATATACATGTATTTGCATACAATGGGTACCAAATTTTGATTTAAACGTAACTTTGATAAACTTAAATGCTTCATTCTAATATAAATCATATAAATACGGTACAGTCACGATGAAGCCACGTTTTCTTTAGACTTAAATTGAACATCAAATTTCTCGCCAGTTAAACTCGAACTCACTGTCTGGCCACTCCGCCTCTATAAATTTCGAAAGCCGCGACACGGACCCAGCCAGTTCGGTTGAGACAATTCGATCCGCGCATGCGTCAATTACATCATCTGCCACCATGTGATCCCTGCAGTCCGTGCATGCGCGACCGGGTTTTCCGCACCACGTGGCGTTCCGTTCTTCGGCAGCGAAGAGCACGTAGTCACCCCAGAGTTGATAGAGACTGCAAGTAAAAACGATTCTGAACCATAAATGCATTAATAAAAACGGTCATTATTAAGAAAGGTACAATTGCATACTGCAATACACACAATATTCTGCGAAAAGGCTCCTAAAGACAATCTACATTATTACCGTCTGAATAAACTTGTTATTACCTTGAGAACTCAAGGTCGTTTCGCGTCAGTTTCTTACTCGGGTACCCACATGCCGTCTCCATTGTTACGTCAGCGTTGTTTGTGAAGTTCTCCACGTGACAATCCGCGTGACACGTGTGGGATAAATCCGCCTCCAAAATGCTAATCTTGCGTGACAGACTGTCCATCACTTTGACGTTCCTTAAAATAACATTATAGCATTGAGAGCATCCACATATCATTTAAAGGGAGCATAAAATACTTAATACGAAAATGTATCTTAGGTTTATTGGTTGCAAATTTGCGCCAGAGCTCAGGGGTGGCAGGTTCGATCCCACGATTACTCATAACCTACAAGCTCATCTTTCGCACGAAACGTGCAGTGCACTAGGTGCTTCACACCGGGCACTTAAAGACTAAGAGCCGTCTCTGGAACGAGGCGTTTCTTGTATCTCCCGCAATCCCCCGTCATCCAGCGTACAAGTCCTCTGGGGGCGGTTACCATATGGGAGAAATCTAGGCGCACTCGTTAAAAATGTATAACACATATACAAAATTTACATACACTTCAAGTAAAATATTATAACTTTTAAGTTAATTAGTGAACAGTATTTTATTTAATGCTAAGGTGATGACATATTGAAAATTATTTCCAGAATTGTTTTTTCTCACAAGCCTGACTAGGGACTACTTTTTTAATTGTGATTTTATTGACGTTTGCTAATGATATGAATACAGTTATTTAAGTATGCTTAGTGATTAAATATATTGCAAATATTTGGATATATAATTCTTAATATCATTTCTCACTAGCCTGATTACGAGCAACTTTTTTGAAAATGTTTGATTTAAATTGAATTCGAATATCTTATAACATTCTTCAAAGTTAATCGTCAACAAGAAGTGAATATAAATAGCAGTTAATGTTGATGGTACCGTTAGCTTAATGCTTATACTAATTATATTTAAGAATAATTTGGGAGTGGTTATATTTGATTATTTGTAAAACGTCTTACATCTTTAATCCATACGAATGTAGCCTCCACAAGAAGATTGTGAGGCAATGTTTCGAGGGTACTGATTAAACCTACCAGGCATTGTGTTTCCAGGCAACCTTTCTGATTCACTTACGAATAATTTCGGAATAAAAGTGTAGAAGGCAAACAAAACCCATCATAAAACCTGTTCAGAACGCTCTTCCATCGTAAATCTTCGACAATTTTATATTTTAAGGAGCATTATTAATGTTCCACAGAACATCAAAATAATAAATTAGCTCAGTCTTTTAAGAAAGTCAATACACTGTACCGGATGGAATTTTAGCGAAGAAAACAACAGAATCATCCAGTAAAATATTTTTCTGCGCACCAAATATGAATCCCGAAAGCGTCGACGGAGAAATCAGTTTCCGCCACAGTGACGTTGCTATCGACGTCAACGTGAACGCGGTTGCAGCGTTTCAACGTATCGCCCGTGGAGAAAGCGTTGATAGTAGGGCGTGTACTGAAAACAGACACACCAACAACAACTGTTAAAATCAAAGCGCAAAAAAAGGATTGAAGGAGATTTCGAGATAAACCGAACCTTATCAAAGTCAGTGGGAATTTAACACCGAAATATATACACTTTTTAAATCGCATTCTGCAATTTTACACAGGATAATTCGACCACCTACTTATATTTTTCTATATTTTGGATTGTCAGTAGATGTTCAACTTTGTGTGCAGCCCCTACTTGATGCAAACAAAATATTATGCATGACAGTAAAATAGTTCCACAATGTTTATGAAACTATGTTCTTAACATGCTACTTGTTTAAACAAATTGGTTTGAATTTGCATAGTTGTTGTATCCGGATAGTGCCATCTATAATCTCGCCCTTCTTTCATCAAGGGCGACATACGATACACGATATTTTGCGCGACAGTCGCGGCGACGCTCGATATTTTGCGCGACAGTCGCCGCGACGCACGATATTTTGCGCGACAGTCGCGGCGACGCACGATATATTTAACACGAAATATCGCCCTTGTGCGACAGTCGCCCTTTTATATGCGATATCTCGCCCTTTGAACACGACCGTCGCCCTTTGAACACGACCGTC
>VMBQ01003827.1:67789-83819 GCA_007657795.1 Dreissena rostriformis | reverse complement strand
TCTCGCCCTTCTTTCATCAAGGGCAACACACGACACACGAAGCGATACACGATATTTTGCGCGACAGTCGCGGCGACGCACGATATTTTGCTCGACAGTCCCGGCGACGCACGATATTTTGCCCGACAGTCGCGGCGACGCACGAAATTTTGCGCGGCAGTCGCGGCGACGCACGAAATATTTAACACGATATATCGCCTTTTACAAGGGCGATATATCGTGTTAAATATATCGTGCGTCGCCGCGACTGTCTACAAGGGCGATATATCATATTAAATATATCGTGCGTCGCCGCGACTGTCTCGCAAAATATCGTGCGTCGCCGCGACTGTCGCGCAAAATATCGTGTATCGCTTCGAGTGTCTAGTGTCGCCCATGATGAAAGAAGGGCGAGATAATAGATGACACTATCCGGATTCCGTAGTTGTCGTTAAAGAAAAACAAGTGAGGGATTTTAACAACTACATGTCTGTTGCACAGATGGAGTTTCCTACAATACCATGAAAAATCACTTACGATTTAAAAAAAACACAAAAACACACAATACAACGCACACAGATAATACCTTATCTGTACTGGTGGCCCCAGTTTTATGTCGATATCCTTCTGTGCCCACGAGATGTACGGCGTAATGGTCATGTTCTGGAAGAATGCAAACGTTGCGTTGAATGTCCTGTTGGTGTCCACTCGCTGGTCAGTGGTAGTAACTGTCCAGTTGTACACCGTCACGTCGTTCTGCGTTGGCTTGCCCTCGGCGAATTTTTGTGCTGGAAACGTAAATATTGCATAAGCAGTTGCTGTTTAAATTCAGTGGCTAAAGGTATATAACTATCATAATCTTGTTATCACTTTCATTACCATCGCCACCAGCACGACAATCAAATAATGATCACAGCCCTCTTCATAGTCAGTATCAGCATCAACATTTACAAAACAACCCTTACATTAAAATTAATGATAATAAGGATGATGATCATCATTCCCATAACATTACTTGAAAAAAAGTTTTTTTTTTATTTTTACTTTATTTTTTTATTATTTTATTTTTACTGGGTACGTCTACCAGGTAACTACCAGTTAACTATAAATAACGCAAGTATATCGTTCATCATCGTCACGTGGTAAACCATCTACTTGCGTTATTTATAGTGTGTATATCGTTATGTGTTCGCGATGTACTTTCGATTTCACATCGCGAAATTTTATTACCGAATATACTGAAAACATGAACTTTTTTCAAGTAATGTAATATACCAGCCGTGATATTTTAATCAATATAAACTTATAATTGTAAAAAATACGGTATTTTAGAACTTTTCTTTTTTCGTCATTCGTGGTTTACAGGCCCTTTAACGATATAAAAATTCACGTATATACTTACACAACATATGCAAATGATCTTTGTGTTAACTTATTTCAAAATAGTTACACATATTCTTGTAACTAGTTACCGTCAAAAAAACATAACGAAATATAAAAAAAACAAAACAGGCTAAATAATGTTTGAAAACTACCAAATATTTAATATTTGGCGAGAATCACAATCCTAAAAACCACCCAAAAACATCTACACATATCTAGAAATACTAACAAATAACTGTCCTTCCCTGCAGCTGCACATTCCCAGCGTAGTTTGTGGCATGTTTTGTGATTGATTTGAGCGCTATATTTGCCTGCGTCGACGCGTTCACGGTAAGCATTATGGGCGCAAACGTCTGGAACGTGGCCAGCGGAACTTCAAATATCGGCGTGGAATGGTTCAACAGTAAAACGCCTGTCTTTGTCAGAGAAATTTCTCGGTCAGTTGTTAAGCTGCAGAAACGAATACATTTCTATGTGTATATAATAATGTGCCAGCATTCCATAACTACTAANTGTTGCCATCGTATTATCGCATTGTCGCCATCGTACTATCGCGTTATGGTACTGTCGCCATCGTATTATCGCATTGTCGCCATCGTACTATCGCACTGTCGCCATCGTATTCTCGCAATGTCGCATTGTCGCCATCGTACTGTCGCATTGTCGGCTATCGCCTTCCGGTACACATGCGCACATCGTTTTTTTCCTAGATGGAGCCACTTTTAAAAATACTTTACAGTTCGGCATACCTAACATCAATACCCATTCCATAACTTACGGAATACCGTAAGGGCCATCGTGGTTACACATTAAAATCCAGAGGGTGACAATGCGATAGTGCGATAGTACGATGGCGACAATGCGATAGTACGATGGCGACAATCCGTTAGAACGATGGCGACAATTCGATACTACGATGACGAATGTACGATAACGCGATAGTACGATGGCGACAATGCGGTGATACGATGGCGACAGTACGACATTACGATGGCGACAGTGCGAAAGTACGATGGCGACAATGCGACAATGTGATAGTGCGATAATACGATGACGACAGTGCGACAATACGATGACGACAGTGCGACAATACGATGGCGACAGTGCGATAGTACGATGGTGACAATGCGACAATGCGATAGTGCGATAATACGATGACGACAGTGCGACAAAACGATGGCGACAGTGCGAAGTACGATGGCGACAATGCGATAATACGATGACGACAGTACGATAACGCGATAGTACGATGGTGACAATGCGATGATACTATGGCGACAGTATATACATGTTACATGTCTGACAGCGAGAGAGTAAATTTGTCAACTTGAGGAAATACTGTCAACCGAGGCGAAGCCGTGGTTGACAGTATTTTTCCGATAGTTGACAAATTTACTGTCACCCTGTCAGACATGTAATATTTATTTTATTATACCGAAAAAAACTTTTCAAACATGACCGATTTATATGAACCATGAACATTTATTTGTTTGTTAATATTGTGATAACAAGCATCGGAACGACAAATTGTTGGTTATTACCGTAATAACCAACGCTTACACGTCGATTATTTCGATTCTAACACGATTTTATTAATAAGTCATCCGCGACTTAAAGGTTATATACATGAGAACTTTATTAACCTAACTTCTTTTACTTTTCCGCGAAAACGTGACGTCACCACAAACATCAAAACAAATGACGTCGAATTCTTTTTATACATTCATAAAACAGTGCGCTGACAATCAATGTGACGTCATACTTTTTGGACAGTATTTTTTTCCCGCTGGGTATGACAGTATTTCTATGTCACGATGGCCTATGGGAGTTTAGCATTGTGAATAAAAATAAGGTATAATAATACGATATGACTATCGCATTGTCGCCATCGTACTATCGGATTGTCGCCATCGTACTATCGCGTTGTCGTATTGTCGCCATCGTCTTATCGCGTTATCGTACTTTCGTCATCGTATTATCGCATTGTCGCCATCGTACTATCGCACTGNTCATCATCATCATCATCACCATCATCATCATCATCATCATCATCATCACCATCATCACCATCATCATCATCATTATCATCATCAAATCATCATCATTATTATCATTATCATCATTATTATTATCATCATCATCATCATCATCATCATCATCAGCAGCATCATCAGCATCAGCATCATCATCATCATCATCATCATCATCATCAGCAGCAGCAGCAGCAGCATAATCATCATCATCATCATCATCATCATCATCATCATCATCATCATCATAATCATAATCATCATCACCATCATCACCATCATCACCATCATCATCAAATCATCATCATCATCATCATTATTATCATCATCATCATTATTATCATCACATCATCATCAAATCATTAACGACAAAGTCTCACAACTCGCCATACTCGTCATTGTCGTAAGCGTCAGCATTGTCTTGATCACAATCAGTATTATCAACAACAAAATCACCAATATTATCATTATCATGCATTTATTATTGCTACATTTGCGAAAAAATCCGTTATTGGCTCGTGACGTACGTGTATTCGTGGGTGATCTTCGTATTGATGTCCATCTCCCTGATGTACTTCTTGATGACAGGTTTGTTGTCCACTTTGGCGATGACAAGCTCCCTGTAAACATGTTGGGACTGATGTCAACATTGTTTTAATGTCCATCTTCAATATATTGATACATTAATATTGTACCTCGTTAAGGTTCCGTAAGAGTTAAGCTTGTATACAGTAGCTTCAGACAACTCATTGTATAAAAGACAACATATAAGACTTCTATTAGTAGAAATATCCATGAAATTTGAAGGATTATTTAATCAATAAAACTAAAGGCTAACTGGGAACTAAACTCAAATCATGGATATAATTAATGCAGTTATCATTTATAAGCATAACCCAAAGTATGCAACAACAGTTATAAATCAGATAACAATGATTATGTATAAGGTAGATTCAATGAGTCAACACGTGTCAAATATTAAATTGACGTATAGCCAAGACTCCTTACATGTAATGTGATATTTGACTGTAACCATGGCAATTGTGGCAGCGGAACAGGAAGTCCTTCCCGTCGTAGGTAGCGTTGCTGTCCGTGTCAACATCCGGTTCGTATTTTCCGGTGCGTTTATACAAGTTCACAGTTTTATGCGCCTGTCAAAAGATTTGAAACATTTTGGGATAGCCCGAGAGGGTCAGCGGGTGGATCACATTTTGTCCGGAGCGTTATATTTTCTGGCATGGATGGATGTGAAAAGAAATCGCATGAAGACGAGAAATGTCCATTTTAAGAAACAAGCATCTAGGTAAAAGGTTAAAGCGGTTATTCAAGTTCAATACTCAAATGTAACACATTCACGAATAGCATTTTTATCGAAGCATACATTTGTCTTGCATGGTTGGATTTTCAAAATTAAACCACGCATACGGATACGGAGTCTAACGGGCAAGAATTAGTTCCCTTGGTCCAAGATCAAGCTCGCAATTCAATGTCAAAGGTCAAATATAAGAAATTCATCTGAAGCGCTTTGTCCGAAGCATAACTTTGTATAGCGTGGTTGGATTTAGAAGGAAAAGCACACACATGCACATACGGAGTAATGCGTGAAAGAATCATGTCCCTTAGTCCAAGGTCAGGGTTGATATTTAAAGATAAAGTTGAACATAAGATATTCTTTTTAAGCGATTTACCCAAACCATATCTGTGTCCAGCATAAGTGGCTTTTCAAACAGTTTTGCAGATATGATACACATTATGTGACGGGAAAACATAAGGTTCATCGGTCCAAAGTCAAGGTCACAATTCAAGGTCCTGAGCATAATTGTTTCTAGCTTGGTTTTCCAATGCATCGTCAGAAAGGACAGGAATTGTGCAATTGCAAGTAGAGTAATAACCAGGGCCCTGCCTTAGCAGCGATTTCAAGATACATTTAAGTTGCGAATAAAATTGTACCTCAAAACAAATATAAATAAATTATAAATATGTTCCTTGAATTAAGAGCATGCGAATCAAAAGAATAGAAACAATAAAATTTACTGAACACAGAGTTTGGTTACGGCAATGGCACTGATAAAAAATGCATCGTCGCTTAAATGTGGTCCCTATGCCAATGTCACATTTCAAAGTAAAAAAAAATCTTCAGAAAAAAAATTGGCATATATTACAACATAACTTGAGAAGGAGTTACTCACGCAAGAACGTAGTGCATTAATTGAATGTCAATATCACACTTCCAGGTAACATATTAAATGTCAGAAATCATTTAAATCACTAAAAATATGACATTATTGACTGGCGTACCTCTTTTATAGCGGTTGTAAATGTATTGTTTCCTACCAGAGATTAAATGGTAAATAATGTAAATGATGTAGACATCAGGCCTTTCTCCAGGATTATGTTAAGAAACACGGGTCTATACCCACGAGTAGGTAATGGGTTCATTTTCCACTGTTAAATCCCATATGTTTATCTCTACATTAGTTCAGAGCTTAAACAAGCACAAATAATACATACTATTTGGAAATTTAGACACATATATACCTCTGATTTGGACTTTCAGACACATAGGAACCCATGTGCTTAAAAACCTTTGTGAAAGGCCTGAGCCATGTAAAATATAGAATATATTAGTTTTGTAACGAACTAACCTGCTCATCTCCAATGTTGTTGAATGGAATGTTCTTTGTGAAGGACGCGTTGTAGCCGATACGGTTTAGAACAGTCCGCAGTGGGTTGGACAAATAACGTTTGTGTCGTGAAGGCGTTAGCTCCCCTTGTTGGTAGTGAATCTTGATCACTGCGTTATCGAACACTTCCAGCGGACTGAAGAACACCAAGACACGTTAATTTCACTGAGTGAACCAGTGTGACATCGTGCTTCGCTGCCAACCCAATTGCATCGTTCAACACCAAAATGTATTTCTGTATTAAAATTGTGATTTTATTATTTTTATTATGTGAACTTCGACACGAGCAAAGCGTTGTGATTCTTTAATACGTAACTGATAATACAAAACTTATTTAATAACTCGTGGAAAGAAACTCGTCTGGTTTCCACAGACTAGACGTGATACCTCTTTATTCAATCCAGTGACAGGCGCTTTCCTATAACCATGATTTTGTAAGTGTCGAAAATACCAATTCGCAATTTTAAAGTATCTTACCCCGCCTCTGACGTGTGTATTTCCACGACCCTCACTTTGGGTCGCAGAAAATTCCCGATTTTCGCGTAGATAGTCCGCGACTCCGGCTTGTAGAAATTGTGTGAGCAGTTCCACTTCGGTCCACCAATCAGAATCTGCCCTTTTGTCCACGTGACATCAGGTTTGTCGTCGTCTAGACGAACAAGTATCTTATTGTCTCTGCATAAAACTCGCTGAAATTATATGATGAATTTGATAACTCGCGTCTGAATCATTCGAACTTGAGTAGCATACATCCATCTCTCCGTTGTATATATATCGGTCTACCGGGCCGATACTTGTTCATGAGTCCTAACGTCCTTGAATGCTCTCTATATTTATGTCATGAACATATTTTTGCTTACTTGTGTACTTGCATATATTCGTGTATGTGTATGTACTTAAAGCCTCGTCATGATCATCGTCATCGGCGTCGTTGTTTTCACTGGCATTTTGTTTATGTTAAGGTTAAGACAGTAGTTATTTATAATCTATATCGATATACATGTACATGTAGTTAGCAAAAGACTAAACGAGGGATTAATGTCAATACTTGACGAGTTAACAACTTGTATGTAAGTGTTGAGAAACGAGTTTATTCAAACTTTATATTCGAACAAAACGTGACAGCTCGAGAAATGTATGCACATTTTTAAAAGTCGCTATATTTTCCTGTAAAAAGAAACGATTTAATGCAAAATATATGTTTCGAATTAGAAAAAAATAAATCCTTTTTTCTTTGGAATGTTTGCGCTTATTGATTCATGGCAAAATAATATTGATTCTGTATTCATGTACTTTTTTTACGTTTGCTTCTACCAACTGTTTACAATAGTGTATTCATATACTGAAGACTGGAGAACAATGTATTGCTTTTTTGAAGCTTGATATTAATAATTGTTAATGCAAGAATTCGATGTAGCGTAGTTTATCGGCCAATAAACAACGCATTGTATGTTACTACTTTGTCTAAACAAAGTTTCAGTGAGTTATTGTTAAACAAATAGATATTGTTTTTTTCTGATTGTTTTTAGTATGTTCAGCCGTTGTAAAAAAAACTCAAATATGATAAATGTTTTAAAACAAGGTGAACAATTACGCGGTATATTACACCTTTACGAATATCATAATGCCAAAATTAGATCAGTTATGGAACAAAAGGCAAAACAAAGCCATATGTTGTACCATAAAAATACGTTCTTGATTAATGTTAGTTGTTGAATGTTTCGTGTAAATTGATTAAAAAGTAACATTTTTTCATTCAACAACCTGAACACCCGCAATTGTGAGAATATACATATGTTATAAAAAAAAGTAAAAGGTATCAATTTTGGCCCAGTTGATCAAAAATGTAATTTGTTATTGGTTAATTTCTTAGGCATGTGAATTTGATATTTATAATTCAATTTATCATTCAATAAACTCGGCACGAAGTAGTTAATAGACCTATAGATTTAGACTTCGTTTGACAATTTAATGCCAAAACAGAAGGATCATTTCGTTTCCACATTGTAAGCATAGTTAATTAAACCTACTTACCGGTTAGCACTTTTGAACAACTGCTAGACATGTGAACGGACGTGTGTGTGGAGAGATAAATATCCGAATAAATCTCGCTCACCTTGACGCTCGAAATTCTATCCAGGTCGACGATGTCTGCAAGCGCCCCGCGACTCTGCAGCCTCAGCCGCCCGCCCGTCTCACGCTCCTCGAGATGTATGTCGTCATCAAACGTTAACGCTTCTGATGACGTCACAAGCGTCGCATCCTCGTGCGCTGTAGAAATTGCCGCTATTATCGCGACAAGGAATAACGAATGTTTCATGTTTTTCCTCGTACTAGTTTAAGCGATATGGCTTTTGTTATTTAATAGCAAATTATCGAATATGGTTGATTTATTTCAAACAAATATGATCCTTACAGCACAGTTATGAAATCAAGTAAACATTTTAAAACATTTTTTTTTCCGTAAAGCTCTTCAATTCTATCTGGTTAAGAAAATAAAGTTTTAATGTTCTACCGAGTATTGCATTGAACAGACAATCAACAAAGATAGATTACATTCGAGCGCCTCTTATTGGAAGATTGCCGACGGTGTCAGCAATTAGTACCTACCCACAGTTTATCGGTAGTTTTAAAACTTCTCAAAGCTCAGACTGTTTGCGTACAGAAGACATTTTGATCGCAGACCAGTATGTAACAACATTTAATTATTGGCTTCAATATGTGTTTAATCTTTAAATAAATGACAGTGACATGCTTTCTAAGAGCTTGATCTAAAAACGATGGGTTTAAACACATTCATGCGATGTTTACTGTTGACGTTCTTGGTGACGGTATTGACGTCGTTGAGGACCTCGGCCGTGTACTTCGAAGACGGATACGACCATCACTATATGTACTCGTCCGATTCTGACGTCCTGGGGTTGCACAACGTGACAACAGTTATCAAGGTGAGTGCGTATAATTGGTGCTAGACTAAACGTTTACGGTGACGTTATTGACGTCCCTGATTGCATAAGCGGAGTACTTTGTCTGACGTCACTACGATAATAAAGGTCTGCGCGTTAATTGAAACTTTTATTAATTAACATGAGGAGTGATTATTTGCTGTTGTTGTTTTTGTTATCGGTATAATGATCATGTTTTAGTTTCATTATATCGTCTGCTTTGTCTTTTTTTCATTTCTTCTTCCATTACTTTTCTTCTTTCTGTTGTTGTGATTTCGTTCCTAAATCCTATTGTTTTTCAGTGTGTCATTTATACGTTCTCGTTTTGCAAAATGAGCTCAATGACAACTTGAGTATGATCAACATTTTATAAAGAAAGACACTGAGTAAATGCAAAATTGCGTATTGACAAATACCTGCACATTCTGATAAACTACAAACGAAGTTCATACAAAGATTTCCACATGCTATAAAATTTAATGCCGTAATATGCGGAACGATTTATGTTTCATAACAATTTACTTCAATACTATTATGTTATTTGATTATGTTGAATTTGCAAATCAAAGGCTATTTATTCTGTAAAATTTAAACCCCTGTTTGTGTGCATGCAGCTTAACTTTTAACGACTTCGCAGAAAATAATCATTAATTGCTCAGTCTTCATTAGTTTGCTTCTGTATATAATCTTAAAGTGAAGTATTGCCACTAATCATTCGAAAAAATGAACAGATTTCGAAGAATATTATGTATTGAAATTTAAATATGTATTGACATTAAACTAAATGCATTCATGTTTATTGTCTATAGTATTTGTTTGTTTTTGTGTTTAACATTTTGTTTTCGGGAGATTATGGGTTGATATATGATGTTCAGGGAGTACAGCGATTACGAGGGTGTAGTTGTAGTACGAAGAAAGCATCAATCAGTAGATGTTCAAGGGGAAAAGAATTGGGCGGTAGATGTTGGACGGTGGAAACATAAGCAATACATTTTTGACGGGGAAACATTAGGCGATATATGTTAGACGCAGAATACATGGGGCGTTATAAGTTGAACGGGTAACACATATTGCGGTAGATGTTTGACGGGGAAAACATAAGGCGATATATGTTGAACAGGGAAAACATGGAACGTTATAAGTTGAACGGGGAAACGATATTGCGGTAAATGTTGAACGGGAAAACATTAGGAGGTACATGTTGAACGGGGAAACACGGGTCATTATATGTTGAAAGGGGAAAACATATGGCGGTAAATGTTAAACGGGGAAAACATTAAGCGGTATTTGTTGAACGTTGAAACACGGGGCGTTATATGTTGATAGGGGAAAACATATGGCGGATGATGATGTTCAAAGACAACACGGGGCTTTAGAAGTTTGGGTGGGAAAACAAAGAGCAGTAGATATTGAGCGTTTGAAAAATGGGACGGTAGATGTTGAACTGGGAATACATGTGTCGATAGACGTTAAACATTGTTGATGGACGGTGACAATTATTTACTAATCTCATGCCTCAATATGTTCTGCCTCGGAATAATACTTTACACATGCGTCAATACTTTCAGTTCCGCATATATCATTTAAGTTCCGGATATATACTTAGCGCATGCGTTAATAATAATCAGTTCCGGAAATAGATTATTCGCATGCGTCAATACTTTCAGTTCCGGATCCGGTCAGTGAACGTGACAATGGAAGGCGGTGTTGTTCACCAGCTGATGGTCGACAGTTTCGTTCAGCACTCGGAAAAAGGCTTTGGTAAACTTTTCCGTTATTTAACTCTTAAAAGAACCGCGCATCCTTAATTTCATTACTTTTGTAAATGACCGCGTGTGTTATCATCTTACAGAATCTTAGATTTCTGAAAACATCGGTGCCTTATGTCAACCTTTTGTTTTTTTACCAACGTAAAAACCTTAAAAATTTCAAAGGTGGCTTTATTGATCTTCCCATGACTTTCACTGTAAAAGAATGTGGTTCCAATAAACCGCCATCAGGTAAAAACGTCCTGTTTTACGATTTGTACATCATATTTATTTAGGGCGAATATTGGGGATGCGTATGATAATCGGAAGTTTAAGCCACAGTGCATTGCGGTATAATAAGACAAACTAAGATTTCTGGTCCACCAATTTGCAATATAAGCGCTTATTATTTTACTGCACACGTGTTTGCATTACAAATTGAAGTATGAATACTGCAACAATCGTTGATCGCCCCTTTCTAAAGCTAAATGGTGCTTCTGTAAAAGCATTTGATGATCAAATATTGAAAATGTGTAATACTATGCATATATTGCTTTCGAACTATGTACGGTGTGGAGTGGGGTGCCCTCGACCCTTACACACCTATTTACGAGGATAATAACATATATTTAACGAAAAAAATGGGCTTCTGAAATAAAATGGGTTTACACCATTTGTTTATTCGTTGATTTAAACCGCAACTGAACAGTTTTCCAAACTTGTTAAGTAAGGAAATTACTCATATAGTTTTTCGCATCATTTATTTTGCCCCTTTTAAATAAATGTATTATAATATCCTTTGCGAACGCGTGTGCAGACATACCAGTATTGAATATAATAATCAATATTAAAGTGTGTGTAATATAGCCTATATTATATATGCGTTTAGGAGTGTACCACCACCGGGTGAGGTCATTTCATCTAATGTGATGTGTGCGTCTAATTCCTCGAAGATTGAAAATAAACGAAATGAAACGAAACGATTAAAATGATCGAAATTATGGTTTCTAGTAAAATATTCCGAGTGAACTTTAATAACCTGGCTGTCAGCCGCCAACATTGATTTGTAATTTTGCCACAATCAAAAGGGTATATTTGGTGTATATGTTGTACGCACAAATTCCAAAAAAACATTTGGGTTATTTGATGTTTGATTTCCGAATTTTTCTGTTCTTTTAAATTTATACGACCGCTGGTTTTTTTCTGCATTGTATGTTCGTAATGTTTTTGTTTTTCATTGTGCAAGGTGACCAGTCTCTTTAACTGACCTATTGTTCTGATTGTTCTGCCTACGCGCAGTTTTAATACAACGTTTTCGCTTCTCTGCAACTAGAATTGAACCATGACACTTAGAGTCGTTGATATGTCTTGTGGGTTTTTTAATGGGCTTTTTCTGTATTTTTGTTTTCGCTATCCTTCCATTTGACAGTTTCATACTGGCTCTCCTCCTATGTATCGAATAACTGAAGAGTAATTCGAACGATAGCGGCGCGTGGTCACTTTCTTCTTTAAAATCGCTCACTAGGAAAGTATTTATAATAGCAAAGTATAATTCTTTTCACACCAAATAAACTATTAAGCTCGCCAGAATTGTGGTAAAACAAGTGAATGTCCCGGTACCGAAATCGTTTCCCAAGCGTTCGCTCCAAGCTCTAAGGGATGCGGCTTTACAAAGTTCGATTTGCCTATTGCCTTGCCCTTATCTAGTGACCCGAGCGGTAACAACTTATCAACCTCGTAATCGAATATATCGATATCCGGTTCATATCTATGACATGCAATATAATCCACCCTGCAAGATATGCATGCTTTGAAGTCCTCAGCTACTAGTACCGTACACAATACATCTTTTTTTTTTCTTTTAGCATTTCGATGCATAAACAATTTTTAGAAATTAAAATAATTAAATCATTCCAACTAAATTGTACTAGATTTACTAGTCACAAATTAACTTAAAATGATAAGATAGAGATCAGCTATTAAAGAGGAACATTTGAATCTTTTCTTTCATTGTCACTGAAACCGTTCCATGTCAACACTATGCGTCCACCGCGCATTTCCGTATACCACGTACGCCGTATCGTATGTCACGTATGCCTTTCGACCGGCCGCTTTTCTGTTGCGCCTTCTTGGACGGATTTCCCCTTTTTACTGTTATTTCCGTTGGGAACTGATCAGTTACATAGGCATAAGTTCCTATAAAAATTTTACTGGATCTCCGCATCGTCCGCAAAAACGAGTAAACTTGCAGACTTAACCCCGTGCGATTCTCTTACCGGAAGTCGCGATGCCGGCGGGATTTGACGCTTCGAGCGGGCAACCATGAGATCTTTTTATTGAATTTAGTCGACCACATTCTAGGCGAGTTCAAGTTTTGCTCACCACAAAGAATCGGAGCAAAAATTCCGTTTAGAAGGTGTTGCGTCGGCCTCTTCTGATATATTTTCAAATGCACATGTTAACCAAGGCCAGACGTGGTCATATAAAAATGGCTCATTACATAACATGCCATTTATCAACATTGGTTGAGGTCAAATTATTGTATTTTTACGCGTGTACACTAATTGAGATAAAAGAAGCATTAACAGTGGCAATGCTGTTAAAAACAAAATGGCGGACATCGTGATCGGCACTTCATGTTTGTTGCGCTTTATTTTACCAGTGATTTTTTGCCCAAAATTACAGCATCTTACATCTGTTTCTCAATTGCAAAAATTAACGTTTTTTCCCAAATGTGGAGCGTCGTGAGAAAATCGGGCAAAATGCTTGTGCGTAAAGTGTCATCCCAGATTAGCCTGTGAAGTCCGCACAGGCTAATCAGGGACGACACTTTCCGTCTAAACTGGATTTTCGCTAAGCAGAGACATCATTTAAACAATAAATACCATAAAAGCGGAAATTGTCGTCCCTGATTAGCCTGTGCGGACTACACAGGCTAATCTGGGATGACAATTTACGCACAAGCATTTTGCCCAGTTTTCTCAGATCACGACACAAATGATCTAAAACCACTTTGGTACTGTAGATTTTACTTCGGGCTTATATAATTTCTTAACCCACAAACCCATATGGCATGTACTTTTTAAATCATTTCTGGCAGATATTATAGCATTTGTAGTACGATTACGAGGAGTAATTTAAATGCATACTATTGTGCTCGGTATGGGGCCGCAGATGTGCGGAATTTTGCCTATTCGAAGCGAAACAATAATTCACTATCATTATGTGAACGTATCAATGGTTAATTATCGTTATTCACGCCTCGTCGGGAAAGGAATAATGATCAAAGCAACTGAATTACAAAATTGCCCAAGTTAATTGTTGTAGCACCCCCTAATGGGACATGTTCACGAATTTAAGATTGCTCAAAATGTTTTGAACCATAGTCAACAAATTTGCGAAATTGCAAAATAGCATTATCCATACAGAAATGTTCTGATGGTACCGTGTCCGTAGTTAGCTTTCATCGGTTGAAAAGAATACAATTAAAGTTAGCTTTGTTTAGCTAAAAGATAGAGTAGCTTTGAATGCTTCACGAGTTTTCCTTAAAATTGTTGATATACCGTGAATCTTAAATACTATTAAGACGACGTCGGAATGATCGAATGGTTATGGCTTTAGCGGTATGATGTTAAAGATCTGAACCCCGTTGGAAGTAATTGTTCTTTTTTATATTTTCTTGCGAAAAATTATATTTGATCTCTTTAGTTACGATGTTTAAATAGCCGCAAGAAAATACGAATGTACGTACATTTTAAACAATGTCTGTTAACAAGACCAATTGATATTTCACGAATAGCGTGCCGAAAAAGCTGACTTGCAATCTTTAACTGCAACTCGAACCAGATAATTGCATGAATTATCCAACGTCTATTCATATTGCTTGAGAAGCGCTCGCGTTACAGACAAAAAGCACACGGAGGGATTTACTGCATAGGAAATCGAAGCGATCAATACTCTTACAATTAAGGGGTTATAATGATTATTTCAGATTAAACAATCTTTCCTTACTTGTCCCGACTGTAAAAATTGTATTAAGTTTGTCAGATATTTAGATTGTATTTTCAAAAATTAAATGTGGGTTTTTTGTAAACAAATGTATGTTTGTTTTTTTTTAAATGACACACTCAAATAGTAATAATTTATCTATATAGTTGTGATTGTTTTAAGTAAGCCCTGGAGATAATTTAAATTAAAACATTAAAAAAGGGCAATAGCATAAAACTATTAAGATAAGAGTTATTGCTCCTGTGCACTGCACTCGATACGTGTGTTTGGTGTTTATTCTCAATAGGCGTAGGCTTCCATAAACAGCCTGAAAAATACTTTCCCGACCTTCAACGTCACAAGCGTAATTAATCCAATTCCAAAAATATTGCCTTTGTCGAGCTGTAATTTTAAAATAAAATGGGAATATAAGTATATGTTATTAAATTAATAAGCAGTAACACACGTACGCAAACAAGATAATTTGTTTAAAAATTACATCTACATGCCAAATGCGCACATAATTGTATTGGCTTATTTATACTTATTGTGCAATTAAGGCACTGGTCGCAATTCAAATAATGATCGCATATTTTCAAATACAAAGAATGACGAAGTCCTTTTGACAAGAGGATATATTATAATTGCCTGTTTACAAAAATTACAGACATGTTACAATACAATCCAGCTTTTTAGACATGGCAAAATTGCAACAAACAAATACTTCTTACCGTCAAATATTGTCGATTCCACAAATATTAAAAACCGGAACGAGTTTTATTGCCGAAATTAGCTTTAAAGAGGTTAATTACGCTTGTTTTTTTTATTTTGTAAGCGCAAAAAAGCCCCTTTTCATTTTTACCACTGACCTCCTGTCCTTAAATAAGCTGTTGGTCAATAAAGAGGAATGACAGCTGTGACTTAATTATCCGTCGGCAATCAGAAGGCTGTGTTGTAGTGATCACGTGACGACGCCTTTTGAAGAAGGCCAAGTGAAAAAATATTAGGTTTAAAATTCGCTTTAAAAATATATGAAAAATTAAGGATTTATTCTTAAATTATTAAATATGTTTAATAAATTAGACATTTAACACAGTCTTGGCTATGTAGATAACATTGTGATTTATAACTATACATTGGTTCAAATCAGACTATGTTATTCAACTATGGCGACAATGCGATAGTACGATGGCGACAATGCGATAGTACGATAGTACGATGGCGACAATGCGATAGTACGATGGCGACAATGCGATAGTACGATGGCGACAATG
>VMBQ01003827.1:19084-66045 GCA_007657795.1 Dreissena rostriformis | reverse complement strand
AGGCGATAGTCGACAATGCGATAGTACGATGGCGACAATGCGATAGTGCGATAATACGATGACAACAGTGCGACAATACGATGGCGACAGTGCGATAGTACGATAACGACAATGCGAAAATGCAACAGTACAATGACGACAATGCGACAGTGCGACAATACGATGGCGACAGTGCGATAGTACGATGGCGACAATGCGATAATACGATGACGACAGTACGATGACTATCGCATTGTCGCCATCGTACTATCGCGTTGTCGCATTGTCGCCATCGTACTATCGAATTTTCGCCATCGTACTATCGCATTATCGCCATCGTATTCTCGCACTATCGCATTGTCGCCCTCTGGATTTTAATGTGTAACCACGATGGCCCTAACGGTATTCCGTAGTGTGATGATAGGAGAACACCAGGTGAAAGCAATTAGATAAAAGGGACTTGTTCACAGATTTTGGCATGTTTTAAAGTTGTCATTAAATGCTTTAAATTGATAAATATAAACATCAGAACTAAAGAGCTCTAATAAAAAAGCAAGAATTAAAGTAAAAAATAAAATAAAAAAAATAACTACACCAGGGCTCGAACCAATGACCCATGGAGTAAACTCCAAAGGCCAAATAAACAGTAAAATGCCAAATGCCGAAACCACTCAGCCATCCGTCTTCATGGGTGTGAATGTGTAATTCAGAGTTTATGTTCGGGTCGTCGTTGAGTCTTTACGACTACATTATGTGCGGACCTGACCATCCGTATTCACATGGGTTTTCATTTATTTTATACTTTGTATAACCATCCACGTGTTGTTACAAAATATAACGATAACAAAAGAAATCGGAATTTTTAAATCGTTTCGCTTCTGAGACGCTTTATAATTTTATAAATTTCTTAGGATGATTTTTAGTAAACGAAAGTGTATTTGCAGTTTAAGTCTGCGTCATTAGTGTTATTTCGCACACTGGTGTAAATTGTTCATTTATTTCTTGAATCTGTGACAAAAAGTTCTACTATTGGGTCAGGAACACATCTTCTATTACCAGAGCAAGGTGTGTTGTCTGGTATTACATACTATTGTATCTTCTGAAGCCGGCTTGCTCTTGCTCTATGTCGCCAGGTACCACTGAATTTGCTGCTTGGCAGTGCGCTTAATGGTCTTGCAGATGCAGCTTACCAGACCGATCGGTCGTTTGTTCAGGACATAAATCATTCTGTCTTCCTTCAAGCATTGGGGTACCTGGTCCTGCGACAAGCTTAATCTGAAGATGTCCTTTACCTTTTGGGGGGGGGGGCTGTATTGGATATTGGATCGGTTCATCGAGGATTTTGTCTGGGCCTGGCTATTTTAGATTTTAGATTATATTTCATGAAGCATTCGTCATTACTGCTGGTGTGATCTCTTTCGTTCTTGTTTCATTTGCGTTGTTGTATTTTCCGGTCATTTTTCGTTCTTCTTTGGAACTGCTTTATATAGCTCCCTTGGTACTGCAGTGTTGCTTTCGTTTGATTGAGCCTTCCTGTCAAGGCTCTTTCTTCTTCTTCCAATGATATTTTTCTGATCCCTGTTACTTTGGTCAGTCTCCACAGCTTTGGGATGTCACTTTTTCCTTGCTCAGTTGTGATGTCTTTTCTTCCCTGCTCAGTTGTGATGTCTTTTCTTCCCTGCTCTTTCTTGTACTTTCCAGATTGATCTTCACGTATCGGATACTGATTTTGTGGATTTTGATGTTGTTCTCTTTTCTCGGGTTTTTCTCAGACTCTGCTCTGGATTGCATTAGGTTGTCATGCGCATTGTGCGATTCTTGCGTCCATTATTGAGAGTTCTTCTTCTTGACCCCTCTAGTTATATTTTTTGTGCGGTCTTGATGATATCGAAGTCTCGCACAATGTTGTTGATGTCAGTTCGTTGGTCCGGATGCAAAATACACCAGGTTTGGCTTTCTTGTTATTCCACTTTGGATGGGGTGAAAGGAGAAAAGGCGTTCTGAAGGTGGTGCTGCCACAGAGAGTAAGTAGGTCTGGTCTGGTGTGGTGGTAGAATGCCAGCGTCGGGAGTAGAATCGCGGATCAATGTGGTCGTTGACAAATAACATGTATTTATCGTATTGGCACACTTATATCTATTTCCCGCTTTTATTTCCTCAATCCTGGAATTGGCCTCGGAAGTCTTTTTCGATGAGAAAATCAATCACTGGAACCCGGATATTGTCTTGTGAAAGTATCTAGTTTTTTGGGAAGCAGACGTTGACCATGCTCTCCTTGGTATGGCCGTTGTCTGTCTTCTGAAGGACTTATGATTGGGTTAAGGACAGCTGAATCGTGATTTCTAATATCACTCAATATTAAGAGTTGTTCAGAGCAGTATTTAGAACGTAGATGGTTTGGCATAGGGGCAGAACGCAGGTAGCAAAACACAGCAATTAAGTTTTCAAGACGCAGATCTTACCAAAAAAGCAGCAGAAAGTCCCTAACATTATGCAGTATTTCATATGGAGTGGAAGGGGTGACGCAATCTGATTAATTGCGAAGAACTTCATAACTCAACTAATTGTAGAAGCTTTCAGATGTTAGCAAAAACTAATTTTAAAATAATTCAATATTTCATTTTTATGCCCCCGGTAGGGTGGCATATAGCAGTTGAACTTCCAGTCCGTTTGTGATTCCGTCCGAAAACTTTAACATTGATCATAACTTTTGCAATATTGAAGATAGCAACTTGATATTTGACATGCATGTGTATCTCATGTAACTGCACATATTGAGTGTCATCCTTCACGGTCAAAGGTTAAAAATCCAAGGGAAGTAACAAGCTTTAAAGGGAGATAATTTATATTTATCATTTGGCAGGTACAGATCATTTTCACAAGGGAAGTTATAATTTTTAAAGGGATATAATCAAAAAACAATTTTTTTAATTCAAAGCGGCGCAGTAGGGGGCATTGTATTTCTGACAAACACATCTCTTGTTTTAGTCTAAAAAGAAACTTGACAGATCATTTCCGAATTTCAAACATAAAAGAATATTATATTTAATGTACGATATTTTGTGTATTGGATTTTCCTTTGAATACCTTTTTCTGTCACTAACAATTGTTGCTATTCCATTTTGTTTTGTGTTTATGTAGTTAATAATCATTGTATGCCTTTAGATAACATATTCATATATTTACTCGAACGAGTACAAGTGTAAGCTGCGCTTCGCATCTGGTTACTATTTTCAGAATTATCAAAGGGTATCTTTTAAAAATCAAAATAGTTCTTTGATTATTTTCATAACCTTCACTTTGTTATATGTTCAGAGTATTTCACATTGTTCAATATCACGACTTGTGTATTATGTTCTTTATATATTTACATTTTTGAATACATCAATTTAACCTGGTCCAAAGCTCTTTATGATAATTTCGTTTATTTCCTTCAATTAAAAATTCCCATTATCTGACTGTTTGATGTGCTGGTATTTTTACATTTGCATACACCGATTTTAAAATAATACATAAACATGTCTTAAGTTACCGTCTCGAAATTAGAAAAACGTTTCATAATTGATTATAAATGCCGTAATTACTCTTAGTTTTTGGACACTCTACATTTTCGGAGACCCCCCTTTTTATCCAAAATAATTAATTTTCGTAATCTAAATTTTCGGACATTCAGGTTTTCGTCCATAATTAATTACTCTAAATTTTCGGACAGTACATTTTTAGCGCTATTTTACCAGATTTCTGCCCTGTCTTCGCTTATCTGATTACTATCGATCATTTGTTTTCGCAACCGGATTAAGGTCATAAAACCACCTGGCATATGCCTGAGGGCGATGAACCATTACATTTGCGTTATTGGATAAATTGCCATGTATACTGATAATAAACAATGTTTTCACCCAACAGCATTTGAAATGATATCGTATTTAGGAAGCAGTATTTTTTTTTAATGCCGTTTCAGACAAGAGATTGCAAAGATTGTAACTTGTATTTATTTCAAAGCAGAGATAGAAGAGTACAACACAATATCATTATTGCACATTGATTTTTTTATTTCAATACATTAATTGACATTACATACATGTCTTTAAATTTTCAGACAGCTGTATTTAAAAAAAAAAAAAATTCGTATCTAAATGTTCGGACACGACACAAAATGATTATTTTTAAGTGTCCGAAAACTTAGAGTAATTACAGTCATCATTTTATACGTTTAAGTAAAGATTTCCCGTAACTGGCTTAGAACAACTTTAATTACAGTTTACCTAATATGTACGAGCTTTAATATGACGTAATCGGATTCAAGATTCCGTCGTCACAGAAGAAGTTTTTCGCTTCCATTTTGCTCTATCTCCCACATTTTTACAAATGGGTGAATGCTGTACTGCACCATCTCCGGGACTTAGAGCAAAGAAGAACTCACGTTCACGCTCAGATTAGCCTATCAATTGCCAGAATTTACCATCTCCATACATAAAATTGCAAATAACATTTACATATAATTTACTAAAGTAAATATTTGATTATATTCATATTCTCCGTTTGCTGATGAACACTCCGGTATATTTTTGTCCACATAAGTGCATAAATAAGTGAGAAAATAAAGGTTAAACCTTTAAATGCGTTTTTCTCCAAAAAATGAAAATGGTAGTTAGAGCACTTAAGCATTCAAGCGAAGTATTCTAAAAATTACATTGCCTCTTTTTTTGTATTGTAGTTGCCGACAACCCGATGAACTGGAATCTGAATAACAGGTACTTGTAGTTCAGGTTTTTGTGTGGAATATCCGAACTACTACTCTTGCATTCAAATTCAAAAGTCCACCATTCTGATATTTCCACTTGTTACTACATACAGCTTCAACAAGAACTACTTCTTCTATAACCACTACTTCTACAACAACAAAAACTACTACTAAGACAACATCAACAACTACTACTTCTACTAACTACTACTAGTGCAAATATTATTACTCCTTGTATAAATACTGCAAATTCTGCTGGTTCTACTGCTAATCCTTTTGTTCATGTTGCTTTTTTGCTGCTACTGTGGTTGAAAATGATGCTGATGATGTTACGCTTTGATACTTGATGATAGCTATAACGATAAAGTTAATTAAGTAATGATTAACTTTCTGTTGTTTTGTATGCTTGTTATTGTGATGAAGGCGAACTATTCACTGCATTATATTTCCATAGGTTTTACTTCACAATCAGCCCCGCGGGTCTCGTGCATTTCGTGCATTTTCACACGGAGGAAATCCACGAACTGGTTACGCTGAAGAAAGTCCTGGCATCGACCTTGACCACTCGAGTGCAGGTCAGTTTGGTATCACTTGATCTGCCGGAGAAGGTCAATTAGGTATTAGTTGACAACTTATGTGGAGGTCAGATGGTTTGAAGTTGACCTCTCGAGTGCAGGTCCGTTTGGCATCATTTGACATCTCGAGTGCAGGTCAGTGGGGTATTAGTGGACTTCTTCATTGCAGGTCAGTGGGGTATCAATGGACTTATTCATTGCAGGTCAGTGGGGTATCAATGGACAGCTTCATTGCAGGTCATTGGGGTATCAGTGACTTCTTCATTGCTGGTCAGTGGGGTATAAGTGGACATCTGCATTGCAGGTCAGTGGGGTATCAATGGACTTCTTCATTGCAGGTCAGTGGGGTATCAGTGGAAATCTTCATCGTAGGTTAGTGGGGTGTCAATGGACTTCTTCATTGCAGGTCAGTAGGGAATCAGTGGACTTTTTCATTGCAGGTCAGTGGGGTATCAGTGGACATCTTTATTGCAGGTCAGTGGGGTATCAGTTGACTTCTTCATTGTAAGTCAGTGGAGTATCAGTGGACATCTTCATTGCAGGTCAGTGGGTATTAGTGGACTTCTTCATTGCAGGTCAGTGGTGTGTCAATGGACTTATTCATTGCAGGTCAGTGGGGTATCAATGGACATGTTCATTGCAGTTCAGTGGGGTATCAGTGGACTTCTTCATTGCAGGTCAGTGGGGTATCAGTGGAATTCTTCATTGCAGGTCAGTGGGGTATCAGTGGACATCTGCATTGCAGGTCAGTGGGGTTTCAATGAACATCCCAAGTGTAGGTCAGTGGGGTATCTGTAGACATCCCCAGTGCAAGTCAGTTGGCAATCAGTTGACATCACGTGTGTAGGTCATTGTCGTATCAGTTGACATCTCGAATGCAGGTCATTATGGTATATGTGTACATCTCGAGTGCAGGTCAGTGTGGCATCAGTTGACAACTCGAGTGCAGGTCAGTGTGGCATCAGTTGACAGCTCGAATGCAGGTCATTATGTTATCTGTGTACATCTCGAGTGCAGGTCAGTGTGGCATCAGTTGACAACTCGAGTGCAAGTCAGTGTGGCATCAGTTGACAACTCGAATGCAGGTCATTATGTTATCTGTAGACATCTGGAGAGCAGGTCAGTGTGACATCAGTTGACATTTCGAGTGCAGGTCAGTGTGGCATCAGTTAACATCCTAAGTACAGATCAGTGTGGAATCAGTTGACATCTCGAGTGCATATCAGTGTGGCATCTTCGTCTTATGAGAGTTTACCGAAACGGCATTAACATTTATAAAAAAATATGCGTTAGGCAATTCAATCGTTGTCATTTATATATAGTTTTTACATAAGTGTGCTTATTGTGCCTCTGGAGTAAATAGAGTAAGTTAAACTCGTTCGTTTCATGCGTATATTAAAGTAAATATTGCATTCTCACCATAAGCTCTTTTTGTGGTATGCATTTACAAAAGTATTTTCATTGCATCGGTGCTTTTAGCATAATTAAGTTATGCAAAGTGATGAAATATTGACAATTTGTGAGTTAATATTTCCGAATATTTTTCTCGCTAGTCTTGCACGGACAAATTGTAACTTAATTATTTCACTGTCATGAATATAATTATATAGTTTCACCATTCTCATAGTAAATTAAAACAAATGAAAATAAATAACACTTAATGTTCATATTAACGTTACTGTCGTATTCTATATCTAAGAATCGGTTAGAAATCAATGCCTTACCTCAAAGTATGTAAAGCACCCGACTTTGGGTTTCTCAGTCGTATTGAGCTAAGGTTAATCTCCGACAATGTCTCGATGCACTGATTAAGCACTCAAGGCATTTGGGATTTTCGTCTTTGGTATACACGGTATTTTACCATCCAGCGTTGAACCCGAATTTGAGCGTAGCAAACATCATATTTTAAAATCTCTTTCCTATTCAATTAAGTTGATATTTCAGATAATGTCGAGAATGAAACAATAAATAACCATCAATACCCATGGTCAGAATACTATTCCATAATATAGCTTCGATTATGCATCGTGTTTACGAAAACACATTTGAGTTTCCATTTTTTGACCATGCAATTGTTTTAATGCTGTTTAAGCCTATACCGAACTAGCATAAACCCCTTTTTGTAGGGCCAGAAGCAGCCCCTTCACATTCCTTTTGAAATCCAAGGCACATTTATTATTACCCAATATCTCGTTGAAATGCTGGTTTGTTAACATCGTATTAATCAGAAAATAGTACGGTAATAAACAATCATTCAAGTAGCTAATATGAAAGAAAAACTCAAAAGCAATACATTTAAAGACAAGATGTTTGCTTTCGGGTTAACACTGTGAAATATTTTTGTCTTTGAAGTGAGAAAATGTACACATTTCCTTTCGTTCAAGCACTCGTGAAAATATTGATCTTTGCCACTTTACTGAGAACATATTTTACGGTAATACCCCGAAAGCAAACACATATCCCTTTTTTGTATTTACTTTGTAGGTTGAAGACGGTAAATTCTGGACGTACAACTCCATGGAGGAAGATCATTCAGGTAACACTTGGATAAATTTGCGTACTATTACAAAATAATTCAAAGTATTCAAGAAACGTCGTGAGTGAATCTTAAATAGTGTAATGTCTGTTTTCGTTATCTATACAGTAATATGTTTATCAGCATATAAATGCATGAATTCAGTTACAGTTAAAAAATACAAAAACGTTAAGCTACTGAGGCCTTTGGGTTTAATTACACCTTAAATGTATTCAAGAACTTTGTGGTTATGAGATCTGGCCACGGAAAATATATTTTAATTGAAAATCAGCTAATATTGAAGTTTTCTGATAAATTAAACATTTACATGTATCGAAGTATTCGTATAATTTTTGTTCTATTAAAAATCTATATTTCTGCGGAGTGACATAGTTTGCGAGGTAATGTTATGGCAAAAGTGTTGATGACTTAACAGAAATGAGATTGGAACGTTATGAACCTGATGCAAATTAACTCGTTAATATTCATGACCTTACTACTTAATATTGCAAAATGACTTAATTGTTTCGGACAAACCTTCAGCGTTGATGCAAATTATGCGTATGTGTCACGACCGTTTAAATACCGATAAACTAACAGAGCAACTTTGTAATTTTGTTAATAAATCGATCACATGCAGTAAATTAATATCCATTTTCTCATATAAACTTTGAAGTGATTAATAGTATGCAATCCTGTGACCAATTAATGTGACATCACCACGTGGCTTTCTTCGCAGGTCACTTGGATCACTCGTACGAGGCCAGCAGGACGAGTGAAGGCATGAAGCTAGTAAGGTCACACCGGAGTCTAAAAGACGTACACAGGGAGCATTATAAGGTATACTATACAATCTAAATAAGGATGGTAGGATGTGATGTTGTTCTTTCAAGTTATTTCGAAGTATAAACTTTTCGTGCTTTCTAGATCATTCAAGATTAAAAACTAATGCATCTCCACAACCAATAACTTTGTCGCTGTCAACACACGTTTCTTAAGGATGACGTCGTACGTTTTGTTGTATTGTTTTAAAATGGAGAACATTTTTGATTGGTATTTTACATATATTTGTAATATTTGTGGGAACGAATAACAACTTAGAGCTTTTGAAAGTTTTAACAACTAGCAGTTGAGAATGCCATAATGTGCACTTATGCAGCCAAGATGACTATACTTTAGGTTGTGTAGTATGCAGTAAGATTCAATGTATTGCTATTAAGAGTTTTTTTTGTTTATGGATTGTTTCCTTGTAAAACAAATTAGAAGATGCATTTCAGAGGGTCCATTTCGGCGCGTATCTGGTTTGAACAACTGGCTCCTGGTTAACACGTTATATTGTACATTTTAGACGACTTATTTCGACAAGCCATTTATCACATATCGTTCGGGCAAGTTTTTTTGCATATGGTTTATAAGTGTAACTAGTTGTATTGTTCCTTTCAGACAACATGTTGCAACGAGCGCTTGAATAATTAGAGCAATTTAGAAATGTAATACGTTGTATTGTACATTCCAGACGACCCATTTCGACGACCATTTGACTCCTCAGCTGGTCGAAGCCATCGATAACATCACTCTGCAACACAATCCGAACAATGTCAGTTTGTAAGTGCCGTTTCCACGTGATATCAGTTCATAGGTGCTCCTTGTTGTTATCATTTTGTAACAGCTCGTACGTGATTCCGTTTTATGATCATTCAATATTAGCATGTGGGTGTTCCGTGACATTATAACATCACATAACATAACATATGGTTTATTGTAATGCATGGCCTCCGGCCCAAAATACAATTGTTCAATAATCATCCAATGGTGGTGACAGAGATATGTTAAATAATAATTATATTATAAACGAGCAGAAAATGTACCACAAAGACATAAGCATGCAATATATATATAACATATCATATCATAACTTTGACAAGTAAGTAATTAAAGTTATATGTTTCAAAATAAAAGTAATTATAACGTCAGGAAACACTTTATATTCAATTAAGTATCGAGCAAAAACGTCTTCCGAGTAGTAAAAGCATCGTGCATATATTTTGCCATAGCAATTACACTCGTTCTGTCATATTCCGTCCGACATCATTGTATAAAACAGATTTAAAGTTATATACTGGTTTCCGATAATGTTCATTAAATATTTAAGTCTGAACTCATCATATAATGGGCACACTAAAACAAAATGGAATTCGTCTTCAATTACATAAACATTGCGTTTTAAACAAAAGTAACAATATCTATATTCTCTATCTATATTCATATGTCGGCCCTTTCCAATTTGTAGTTCGTGGCTTGAACAACGAACATTCGATAACGTCCTTTTTAAAATATAAGGTAAATCCATGTTTAGGTATCTCTCTGTATTCAGGAAAGTTTTGAAGTATTTATAATATAGTGCTTTTGGAGATGTATTAATAAAATCCTGCATCCTTTGAAGCGCACAATCTTTAAGTCTTCTTTTATAGAGTTTCATGTACTTTCAACTTGTTACGGAGTCCATGTTTTGGTCACGTTGAATCAGCTAGTAACTGAGTCCGTGTCATAGCTAAGTTGGATTCAGATCGTCCGTGTCAAAACTTAATGGATTTAGCTCGTAACTAAATTTGTTACATAACTTAGTGGGTTCAACTTGTTACTGAGTCCGTGTCATGATCACGATATATTTATCCTCTTAGTTGCCTTGGTTTCAGGATAAGAAAGTAATTATATCAGCTTTTTAATGATTCGTTGTCATTGATTTATGATATTAGCACACACGTGCCCCCGTGTTGTAATATCGTGGTATGTTAATTGTTTCTCTGTCGTGATTCCTTTTATTTCAGTCAATCGTTATTTTAAAGCGGTTCGTTTAATTAAAACACAGTTCGCATAACTCAGACTCAGTTGCTGTTTTTGGCTCGTGTATATATACATATTTTGTTCATTTCATTTCTTTTCTTTCTGTCACATTTGGTGTATTTATTTCAGACACACGGTTGAAGGTGCTGCGGTTATTGAAGAAGAAATATCCGGAGGTAACGGAATTTAAGTTTTTAAGCAACGTTATTTCGCCACGAACACTGAGTACTCTTAAATAGTTTGACGATTTCTTTGCAATATTGTGTTTAACAACTTTGTCATAATACAAATACCAGGAAACATTTAACGCATTAACCGTTTTTTTTTCCAGAGTTCCCGAAGGTGTCTTCTGTATCAAGAAGCATACTGAAACTAACGTTGAAGAGGCAAGATATTGAATACTTTATTATAAAGAGATAAACAAAGCGAAACGTGCAATGGCAGGAGAGAAATCCAATTGTGAAGTGAAGTAAAAGATTTATTAGCCCTTTCAAAAAGAATATTCCCAATACACACATAATAATATAAATATAACTCATATAACTATATATATATACATGATCTCTAGTGTTCTTGTTACAAATTCTGGATTCCTGGTTTCCATTTCAGCAAGCACAGCGATCCTGATAGTGACCACGTTCTGGACGAGATGCATCAGGATTCCATTAGCGTCACACCGGTGAGTTTATAACGGGTCAATCTCCTTTAACACTTAGGTTGTAAAGATCTCGAAGCATCAGATAAACTTTTGAACTCTACACATCTCGGTCCTACTGCGTCCAGTTACATTGCTTTTTGCGCAGCAAACAGTATAAGAGACCAAATAAATCCGATAAGCTACTGTAATGGTAGAAAATACATTAGTTTTGATTATTACATGATATATTTTATAGCGCAAATATGAGTTTGTATGCCTTATTGTGTTAACGTGCTTGAAAGCTCTCACTAAATATCAACCTCATAGCGAACACTCCAAATACCCTTTATATGTATCTGTATATACCCGCATTTAAGAAACTCGAGAAGAAGCTACCTTTGGTACAAGTCGAGTCGGACATTCGGAAGTATATTACATGCGTCCATTTCTACGCCAACAAATGTAAGTAGTTTAAAAACTCAGTAACCTTCGTTTATTGCTTAACCTGTATCTTCTATGCCATCCAGTCACGAAACAAAATGATCATATTAATATCAGATTCATAATTATTTTTTATAACCAAACCATTTTGGCATCACCGTGTTGGCAATTTGTATTAAGAATGGACCAGTCGACCAGTAAATAGATGCTACCAAGGTCCATTGTTTATTATTATGATTATTATTGTTATTTTCCAGTGATTCATTTAAGCATGGCATAATATATTGAAGAAGCGACGCAACCACATGTAAATAATAAGATCCATTTAAAGTGTGCACATATTCACTTGCGTATTAAATAGTAATATACCTTGTAATTCATTACTACAGAACTGTTTAAAATGTACAAATTGCAGTGTCTCCTATTGTATATTGTGTTAATTTATATATGACATATGTGAGCGTTTTCATGATGTATATAATCGAACACTTTTAGAATTTTTAGAACCATAGAACCATCGTCCTTCGTTTCTCTTTTAAAGTGGTTTTGTACATATATATATAATGATTTTGTAATTCTCTATTGTGTTTTCATGTACAAAAGTGAGCCGTTAATAAACTAGTCTGTCTTTTCGGTCTGAAACAATAAATATCACGAGAGTAAACACTAGCTCATGGTTGCATGATGCAAAAATATCCTGCTTACCTATGATCAAACACTTCTGTTTATTTGTGTTATTCTTCTTTAATTGCTTAAAGTGGAATAATGTCATCATACACATTAATTTAATGTGTTTTATCATTTTAGACGACCGTAACCGAACGGAATGTGTGCATCAGCTTCGGAACTCGATTACATCCCTAAAAAAAGAGGATTTCCTCAAATTTGGTAAAGATGATACCAATTAGAACAAGCACACTCTTTAACCAAACAATAAAATAAGTAGTTATAAAACAGCAATAATAGATCAGACACATATCAATAATAGCTAAACACAGTCAAAACATGGCTGACCATCTTATTGACAAAATTGTATCCATTATATCCATGGTTGAGATTAAAACGACCATGTTTATTTATATTTTATAATGTCCGTCTTCATTGTCACATTAATGACCAGACCATAGTCTTATAAAGACTATGGTTAATTTTTTCATGGTGAAAAAATAACCATAGCAAAACATGTTTCATAGGCTACGTGGCATATAGTCTAAGACCCATGGTTAATCATGGTTCGACTATGATTTGTAAGACCCGGATTATTCAGATGTCGTGGTCCTTTCATTTATCATGTTCAAGAATGTTTCATAGTTTACATATATATTGATTAAGAATGATGCCTTGAACAATAGTCAAGCATTTTCTGATCATGATATACTCATGTGCACTCAACAAAGACTCTTTACTAATGTCGATTAAAAAAAAGGATGGACTTTGATTATTTTTAAGATTAGGGGACAGTCGATACTGATAGTATTAATAATATTAATGATTACGATGATGGTGATATTGATGATGATTATGATAAGGCTGCTAATTGACAACCATGTTTTGACCATGTTTATGCATGGTAAAACACGATTCAAGATTCACATTCTAAATTAAATGTTTATCAATAAGATTGAGAATATTTCAAAAACCCATATGTTATTTTAATTATTTCTTGAAAAACATATGGATTACGGAATTACTCGGTTCATGTATAAAGCTTAATTTGAATAGTTGTTCGAATACAGACGTAAATGACAGGTACCAAATATGTAAAATTCATCTTTTGCGTTCTCAAAATGCTTTAAAGCGTTGTGAAACAAGCTTGCGTGTGCACGTATGCTTGACGTTAATGCCACAAACTCTCTCAGTTGCCAATATGATTGGATATAATGTATTTTAGGAGAGCAAGGGCTGACACGTTCGTATTAAGTCAACGACACGATGTGCATAGGCGAGAATAATATGGTTATTGACATTATTGCGCGGGACAATTTTCTAGTTTAGACCTGTCAACGTATGTGTCACGTCAATGACTAGTTATGGACAAGGAAGCTGTAATTCTGCGTTTAACGTCAATAACACAATGTGTTTTGACGCGAGATTTTTTTTTTATTGATCAGATATTGTGCGGCAATTTTATTTAGACAAAAATCGTTAACACGTACGTTTTACGTCAATGATTACTTCCGTTTGATACCAGGTAGATTTATTACTTGCGTGTAACGTCAATGACATGGGGTGTTAACGAAATAATGCTTTTAATTAATACCTAATTGCGCGCGACTGTTTAATGTTTAGGCAAGGAAACCTTAACACGTACGTGTGATGCCAATGACACTGTGTGCATAGATGAGAGGAATCTTTTCATCGACCTGGTTGCACCTGAAGGAAGCTCCGATGCCCAGTTGCTTGTTTTGGAGCAAGTGCTGTTACAACCCAATGTGACCGAGGAGGACTTCAGGCGATGTCTTTTTCACTTCATCGCGCTACAAAACCCGGTGACGGTAAGTTAGTTTACACGGAACACACTCTTTAGTAAAGTAAACTAAATTATATATCAGCATGAACGTTGCGGTGACAGCCCAAGCGACCAGGGGATCCTTGATTTTATCACAACTCCTACAGCGTGCTTACGATCTCCTTAGATAACAAGTACTGTTACCACACACGAAACGGGCGGATTTAAAAGAGTTTCTTACAAATTCTAAAATGGGCTTTCGATGTCATCTAAAGAACATTGATCCTTCATATGGTTTCCGCTAACAATAAACACCGTGGTCATAGCAAAAACGTCACTACGGTTAGCGAAGCATCCACATGCTTGAACAGATGTCGTTTGATCTTGATCTCATTATTGTATAAAATGGATCACAATTACCAAACATTTCATTAACACAAACGTAGTCGTCTATTATATTATGGAATTTCATAATGTAAAATCATTAAACTTATTTTTCTTTTATAGGAACTGGTGAGCCTGGTGGAACATTTGTGTTTCGAAGACGGCCATGAACCTGGCGGTAAAATTAGCTCGTTAAAAAGATACTATGAAAAGTCTTTGCTTATTAAAATAGTTTTGTTTTTGTTCAATTTAAAATAAACAGTCACATTAATGTTTACTTACGATTTTCATCTTATCTATAATTAATTCGATTTGTCTACATATTGAATATTAAATAACACGTATACTGTGTAAGTTGCAATAAGAGAAGGTAAGAACTTATCCAGCCTTGTAAAACGTTTTATTATCATTTTTTGTATGCTAAGAAACCCCTGATTTAACGAGGACACGAAAGCGAGCGTGTCTGTCCCTCGGGGCCATGGCAAAGTCCTTGCATGACCTCAACACCACGGAGTCGGACAGGATTGTGGGACGGTTAGAGAGCTGGCTCGATCACCACAACGAAAGTGAGTAACTGTTTGATTGTCTTAAAGAAGTGTTGATCTGCGACCTTAAATGACAATTACAGGATTGTGAAGCGGACAGAGAAATGGCTGGTTTACTTCAACGAAAGTGAGTTACTCTTTGTTCCTGGTTTGTACACTGAACGTTGACTGTGTTTTCAAGAAACATGCATAGGGTTGTAGAGCAGATGGAGAATATCCCTGATAACAACAACGATAGTATGTAGCTGCTTCTGAATGTTGTAAAAGGTAGTAGTAGACTAATGGCATTGGGTTATATCGGGTAATATCGAAATCCGGCGTAACCTACCGATTGTGTTCGATCAATTTACGTTAGAAAAACGACAACCTCTAACATTGAAGTATATAAGTAGCGTTCACGTTTTCAATAAACAGTGAGCTTGGGTCCGAATATAATGCAATTTTGTAGCACCATTTACGTAGATTTTATCTGCTAACAATCAATTGTGTTTAAGATTTTACAGATGTAAACACGGGACTAAAATTGTCAACAACACAAACACTCGGATATCAAAAAGGCTCGTGAGAGTATTTTCTGGTCAAACGGACCGCGCTTACATGATTTCAATACGGGTAAACGTAACCAACGGTGCAGCATCTCTCTAAACATTTCCTTTATCAACAACTGTCATGTACTGTTTTGTTTATGAAAGCATTTAACGTAAAGTGTAATCGCAAACAATGGCATTTTGTTTTTGATCTATATAGGTGAAAATATTGTGTTAAATATTTAAATCGTTTAAACTATCATATGTGTTGCCTTAATACAAAGACTGTACAACAAGGATGGCTGATTATTAGTATGTAGATTCATAAAGACAGACCATAAAGCATGTTTTAAGAAACAATCCATTAAAGCAGTCCACTAGGAACAGGTTTGACGATTCGTTTGTTTCACCTTAATGTAATATATTTAACATATAAACTAGCAGATTTAAATAATGATTTTATTTTACAATACTTTCCACATATTTATAATATTGCTATTAATATTCCAATTGTTATATTAATGGTAGTGTATGTTATGTCTTATTGATAATATAATATGATGCGAACGTAATAAAACGCACTTATTAGTATGACAATTGGTCTGCTTCTACTTTAACCAGATCGTAAACGAAGTTGAACAACATGGTTGTTGTATAAGTTTTGGCGAGCGGGCGGACGGGTGGTATCAAACATAACTTAAATTCGCATGGTCTTATCTTTATGGCAGTTTGTATACGGCAAGATTGAAGGCAGACCTATGATTGTATGTTCCAGATCAATTTCACTCCTGCTAAAATAAAGAAATTGTTTCCATTTAATTTTGCTGGTTCCGTTTTGTCTTGTGAGGCTTCAAAATGACTTGAACATCTAAGCGCAGCTAGTGGATACCACGGTAAAAAACGTGAATGTTTGATTATGCATTACATTTCCATGAGTAATTTATTGCTCAGGAAACCCAACGGTGTACTCTACCGTGTTACCTTTACAGCAAAGTCCAGCGACATTATTAAACCACGCCGTCGTCAGAATATTATGCAGCATGATACGCCGGCCACGCAGCATATAGAGACCAAGACGGTTCTCCTTCAAAGCCTTGGCAACGCCGGGAAACAGCGATCTTTACGTCATATCATGTCATACATGGAGCCTAATGTAGGCGTTACAGCCTGGAGGCGAGCAGCTATTAACGGACTTAGACACTTTTTGTGCAAAGAGGTTAAGTGTTCTTTCCACATATTGTTTGCGTCCATGAAATCCACTGATTACAAATGATGCAATGACGTGCACGTGTCATTTTGTCAGCGAAATCTTATCACACAGTAATGGGGTATTTGGAATTCTATCGTTTTTGTTGGTTGGTCCTTTACGACATTGATGTGTCCTTTACCTTGTGCATTGCAGTCGGCAATACATGTTGTAAGTTTTGAAAGATAACTACTTCCACATTTCTCAATTTCATATGTCATCACCAGGAAATGTGAATGTGCAAGACACTCTTTCAATACCAGTAATCAAACTAGTTTTAAGTTATATAAACCTGAACATAGCTGGATAAGTGGCCCTGGGGTAATAGTCACGTTTTGGAGAAAGCTCTTCTTAATCGGTAAATAGCGCTCATAAGAACGTCAATATTATTTACTATTTAAAGAGCGCAGATGCCTTGCTGACAAGTATTATACACGACAATGACGAGGTAGTTAGAACAACTGCCCACACTGTCTTCAAGAGGCATCCAAAGGCTGACGACAGAAACTTTACCGTTGAGCATGAGACAGAAGTAATCAGGTATGCAATCCGGATTGCTTGAAACTTGCATTTTCATTGCTTTATATTTATTGATATAATTATTCTTAATATGCATACTAATTAAAACATGTCATTTAATTATAAATAGCGATCGTGCGTAGCGATAATTTCTTAGAGTAAAAAAATATAATAAGCCACCAATGAATAATTCGTTGTTATGTTTTATCTTGTGTCCATATAACGATAAGAGTGAATACGATTGAATTTACATTGCTGATTTTAATTCTTTGTTCGCTTCGTAATTACTTAAACAAATTGATGTGAAAAGAATGTTATGTTTATTAAGACATGCCACATTTGTTCTTCATTACAGCAAGAATTACACGTATCCGATCGTGAGTCGAGTCCGTAGAAGCTTCCTCAATGCGCTCAAAGATGGAATCCAGGTGACAATCAAGCCGCCTGGTATTGACTGGCAGAAGACGATTGGAAGCAGCAGCATAGGGGCGGGCTTTGGTGTAGTTATCCGAAATATACTCGACCTGAAATTAGGTACACACATCAGTAAATTTTACAGCCATACTCTCGTAGAAACAACAAGACAGTCTGGGAATTACTAGAAAGCAACCAGACAGCCTGGGCGTTGCTTAAATAATAACCATTACAGCCACAAAGGCAAGGTCTAATTGTAGTCGTTTTGTTGGTCGGTCGTTCGGAATATTGTCGTAAACTATTTTAATTTGTGTGGCAGTCACTTTCACATTTCTGAAGCGATTAAATTGAACCCTCTAATATGTCAGGGTATTAGAAGTGCAAAACACTCTTCAACCTATTGATGTACACATTCCTGAGTTATTTGCCCATTTAGATAGCTTACAAAGCTGCGCGGGGCTATCAGTCATGTTTGTGACAAAGTTATAGCACGAGGTGACTTAAACCCGAGCGTGCGGTAGTTTATCGACATTAAATGGGCTTAATGCAAGTATTACTTAAAGAAAACTTGATTTGAAAAGCGCAGGTTATGATTACTAGAATGAACAGTTACTATTCGTTTAAAGTCTATCATCTGATTGATTTGATATATAATTCTTTATATGAATCCAGATATTTAATTTTGGGTTGAAAATAAAAAATACAAATCAGCGTTTTCTGTTCCAATCCGATGCAATATTCTGCGGAAATGTTAAATATCGTCATGACCCCTAGTAATATTTTATTTCAATAAAATGTGTCTGAACACAAGATGTTGTAAAACAAGTAACCATTTGGGAAATAGGCTCCTCCCGCTTCATTTTAAACACAATCCAGGTGTTTCAGAAAACAATGTACATACTGAAGATGATTTAACTTTCAGAGCGTATGCAAGCATAATGTTACACTCAGCGAATGAGGTACGATACGGTAGAGGTTGCTTTGAGTGTCATTCATTTTCTAAAAAAGTAAACGTATATTATGTAAATGATAGTGTGAAAGACATACCAACCCGTTACTCGTTAACACGAAGTTTCGTGAAACTTTCCAATTAAATCATTGCGATGAAAATACGAATGTGTAGATAATCATAAACGCCTTTATCTTTTAATCACTAAATTATGTTAAATTTTAGTTCTTCTGATCGATAAATTAATGGGGTATAATAAGACAAAAAAAAGCAAACGAAATAATTATCAAATTATTGCATAGTTTCCATTATAGTAGTCATCAAGGAATAAGTAAGCATAACAATGTATTATAAGCGATTGGGCATCATTTCAGGTCTTCTCAGCGGCCATTTCTTGGTAGATGTTTATGACGGCGCCTATGCATATGCGCATGTCGGTATGATTGGGCTCCGGGTTGACATCCTAAAGGCATATGTCTGCTTCAAGGGTCACATCGAATATGATTTGAATGTCCTTAAAGTGAGTATAGTCAAGTCATTTGTCAGCTTAAATGGTCACATCGAATAGCATTTGAATGTTATAAGTTGAGTATTGCCGAAGCTTATGTCTGCGACAATGCTACGACGATATTGTACTCAATGTGACCGTTTAAATTGGCAAAGGGATGAATATAAAATGACTTAGCAAGCTGTTATTCAATGATAATAAAAGGCTCACGCGTTTCAAAAAGACATGCCTTACTGAAACGATAACACGACGTGTAAGTTAATTCATGTTTATATTTATTTATTTTTAATTTAACTTAGGTTATTTAAAAATGGTTACGCATTTTGCATCATTTAGTTAAAATCTCGAAACACCTTCATAGTGGGACGATGACATTTTTAACATTATTTCATGTGATCTTTCAGGATTTTGGAATCAACAGTTTGTCCGATAAGGCTAACATCTTTGACAAGATCATGGACAGAATTGTCGACCCGATCATAATTACTGTTCAAGAATTCAATCAAATACTGACCAGGTTAAAGGGTAAATATGTTATTCAAACAAATAATCCCCTTAAACAGAACATCTTCAGTTATTTAAAAGCTTGATATTCGAAATTGGTAAAGCCAATGCCTGTTTGAATAAACGTTTGTGATGTTATTCATTGGTGAGACATCTACCCCTTGTGTAATTACTTTATTACTGACAAGAGTGACTATTACTTTTACAGATGGCAAGACGCTGACACAAGTTGTCAACGAACTTGTGGAAATTGTTAAAATTCTTCCAACGCAACTAGGTGAGGTTGCAATCCGAATGCGCGACTTTGTGAATGAACTTTTCAGTATTAGCGCGAACACTCTTATAGAAGAGATCACGAGCCTTGTCAAAGAAGTTAGCGACTTCATCGACGTGATTAAAAAAGATGCTCTGAAGTTCTACAATGTACGTTATATAGATTGTGCTTTCTTGTTATCTCTGTGATCGATTGATTTTGATTGTCATATGGTATTTAACAATATCTATACGTGTGTGTTATGTATTTGTCAAACGATATTTAGTTGTAACGTTTTTTGCACTGGCCGATCATATTTTAAGTCATTTGTCTGAGGACATTTAAAATTAAATCTGCCCGGTCCAATGTTTGTTGGATACTGTTTCTGGTTGATAAAACGTCCTTTGCGTACGTTTTGTCTGAACTAAAACGCTTTAACATGCTCGGGAAGTTCTTCGCGAAAATGTTGACAAAATTGTCTTAACTGTTTTATCAATCCATTTTGAAGGACGTTGTTGATGTTGTCACAATGACGTTGCCCTACACAGCTAAGAAGATTATTGACGCTTTCAACACCATATTGGAGGGTATTAAGAAACTCTACCAACATCCAATGCAAGCAATGACGGTGATGTCCAGAGCGATACTAGAGTAAGGAGTTTCTAATTCTGTTCTTAAGTTATCACTTTTAGCAACATTGTTTTATATATCTAGATATCAAGTTATACTTGTATATACACTCAGATTGTCGGACGAAGTATGTTTTGTTTCTCATCAAACAAATTGAAACGTTGGGTGTCGCGACAGAAGATAAGAAATTGTATCAGAATAAAACCCTTATAAGCTTACTTAATTAAGAAAGAATTTTATGTTCATTCAATGCACACAAACGTGCTCAATTACTCGAGCAATAAATAATAAAATTGATTAAACTATTTTTTTATTTTATTTCGTGAGCAGATCAGCTTAATTTATTTTTGGTCATTATTATACAATGTACACGAAATTCGTCCCTGTTTAGCATCAAAGTTGCTGTTACAATGGCGATTGACGTCAAAAACAAAGTCAGTGAGGCCTGTCTGTTCATTAAAGGTATTTATTATGACACGAGTGTTTATAATTAATCCGAAGGCTGTCTAATATATAGTTAAATATTTCCTTAGGTAACTTGGTTTTTAATCTACTTGCATATGGTATAACGCATTGTTTTGACTTGTTGGTGATGGTTTTGACGTCCCGTTTTGTATGCGTTTGATTCTGCACAAGAAAACACACAATTGTAGGGCGGGTGGTTGAATGGATCAATACAGCAAAGAAGTTACCAGCAATTCTTGGGCGCATTAAAGACGCGTTTAAGAAACTCAATCACTCGATAAACGATGGTGTAGAGGTAGTCAAGGATGAAGCCAAGTCGGCAATCAGTGACGGCCTGTTACCTGTGGTAAAGTATCAATTATATTATACCATCTACGCCATCTACACAAACTGTTTGATTACATGTATGTGGCTTTAGCAAATGCTTAGTAAAATAACTGGTTTGTCTCCATGAAATGAGAAACAAGGCCTTAATGTCCGTCTGTGCTTAATTGTAATTTTATGAAAAATGTATTGCCGTTGTTTTGAAATTGAGTCATGCCAACTTTTTTGAAATCTAGGGGTTTTGTTTATGTTCTCATAACAGAAAGACACTCTGCGTGATGTGTTAAATAACCTACATGGAAAATGGGATCACGTCTTTGCGCCCCTGCTGCCTCTGATTGATTTTGTGACACCATTTGTAGAACACTTCAAATCTATCATGGACGGAATAAAAAGCATTAAATGGGGTTATCAAAAAATAAAAAAAGAGTAAGTATAAAGGTGCTTATGGAATCGGTACACATTGCATAGCATTGTTCATTGCATACTATAAGAAGAAGATGAATGTCGCAGTTTGTTTGCCTTAGACAAAAAAAAACGAAACTTTGATTTTGTATATCAACATTTAGTTAATCATATTAGCAAATGGAATAGTTATTACGAAGGAAGAACAAAACAATGCTTTAACCATTGGCGCTATACCGGTTTGTAAGGAAACATGTTTAAGGTATGGTTACAAGCAAACTATTTTGCGATTAAATGCAAACAAGAAGAAGTCACAACAAACGCGACCTATACTAAGCAGTATTTGTATTTTTAATATATTTTACCCCAGCATTCAAAAACATTGTTCACTTCTTGTACCGATTTTCAACTGTAATAATATATTGAGCCATAAATTTCAAATGTTCCCTTGTGATTTTCCTTAGGAAAATATAATATTTCTAAGTTTGTCGTTAGTGAAAACCATATTGAGATGATGAGATAAAAAATATAAATGTTGCATATATATATAAAAATATATATATACATATCTATTAAGTCCATGCTGTCAGATATATCAGTTTGATAAAGTATGTGTAGGCTGAAATATTATCTTGTTTCTCAAGCATCGAAACGAGCAAATCATTAGTTCAAAAGGTTTTTGGACAAAAATTCGATCCCAACTTTCCCAACAAGCGCCGCGATGCCTTCGGAGAGTGTCCCTCTGGCGTGTGGCCCTCTACTGGTAACGGGGCCTACGGAACCACGGGGATAGATATTATTCTCGGCGAGGGACAATCGGTAGGTCAATGTTCACATGTTGGCAACAAAATCGTCATTAAAAACAGACTTTGTTTGAAGGCTACTAAATAATTATATATGTTGGTAGAGTTTTATTTAAACATAAACATATGTACTTATTTTAGCATTGTTCCTTTATTGTTTAGTAAAAACTACTTTCATATCACGTTTCTCTGTTTAAATATGCCTATTTAGAAAACAAAAGATATGATCATTATGTTACAGTGTATGATAGTTTGTTAATGAAAATCCTTAAAAAATATAACTACACTTGAAAATCATGTTCTTGCAAAGCAATAAATGAACGAGTGAAAACACGAATATGGGGCGATTCCAAAAGCCTTTTTCCTCTTTGGGGACTGTTTCCTATATATATATGATTTCTTATTTATTATTGCAGGTAGTTATGCCAGTAAACGGAAGATTAACAGGTTACAGAAATGACAAAAAGGTAGTTGTGAAACCTAACGACCCAGAATTCGCGCCATTTGAAATAGTTGTGGAAAACATCGACGCAGATGAAAAGATGAATGGCAAGACCGTAAAAGCTGGCGAAGTAATCGGACAAGCAACTACGGCAAGGGTTTGTAAAACAAGGCAGCTGGGTAGTAATTCCGGTGGTAGTCCGCAGATACCGAGTGAATGGATGTCTTCTAGTGACTCAAGAGAAAAGAATTCAATCCACGTCTCAGTAAGAAAAGCTCAAACTAAAACTCTGCCAGATGCTGATTATGACTACATTGATCCATTCCCTTTCCTTGATCGCTTTATTCCCGTTCAAAAATGGATCCAGGAATGTAACGATTATGAATTTAGGTAACACTAAACAATGTGTCGGAACATAATGTCTTTTGGAAACATAGTATATCATCAGGTCTAGTCCGTTCCCTGTATTACCGTTCAAACGAATTTAGAAGAATTGCAGTTGAGGCTATAATTTACTTTAATTTAGCAAGTGATCAGACCATTATATATTTTTTCTCAAATACTGAACACAAAAGCGGGTGATTTTAGACAAAAAGGCACATTCCATTTTATGTCTTAATATTGACAACATTACTTTATCGGTCGATTAACGTTCGCACGGGCCCCGAAAAATGTTTTAACAAACAAGTGCTACTCTAAGACTACTCACTTTTGTATCAGCCTGTTTTTCAGTTGTTTAGAACAAGCAATAAGTTGACCAATATCAATACTATAAACTGTGAATACAGGTACATCGGGCAGACATACGACTCTGGTCAATCGCATAAAAATAAAGATCCAACAAAGAAGGAAGAACCTATCGAACGTAGTATACCCGACTCTACAAATTTAGAACAAATGCCTAGTAACGTGGACACAAACTATAGAACGAACGACACTTCGAGGTATAACCCTAGATCGTTTACAGCCAGTCTTAAAAGGAGTCTGATAGAGCAAACCGAATATTTCCCAGAAATAGTTAGGCAAGCTCCATTCGAAAGCAGGTGAGTGAAAGACAATTACTTTTTATCAAAATATAATTAAATATTGATTACTGTTCAATTATATTCAAAACACCCATTGGTACATAGTCGTCAAACTATATGGGTTCGTATATCATCATATGGCAATCGAAAATTTTCCCTATTTAAATGGCTGAAGCAACAGCGTTGAAATATGTAAACACTACCTTCGTTTATAAATCGTGAACATAAAATATAAAAATTTCGTTTAAATCTCACAACTTGGTTGTAAGTCCGTGTAGAGCGAGTTAAACAAGTTAATAAACATCTCTATTTTTGTAGTGTTTATTAATAAATAGGAAAAGTGAAAACCACTTACTGTGTATGTAGCTTTTTTTTTGCTGTCATATCCATGTCTATAGTTATTTTATTCAATATTAAAATATGTCGGCCGTTTATAAAGTGTTCTATGAAATGTTTCAGTCCAACAATCCCAAATATCTTAAAAATAGTCGATCTTAATGGCCAAACGGTGGATTGGATCATTGACAAGCTTGATCCAACTTCGACCATTGGAGAGCAATTCATCGGCATCGTGCAAGAATTAGCATGCGCAATGACAACAGAACCTTCCGATTCTCCTGCGAATTTAACACCATATCGGGCGATAACATTTCTCAAAATGCACAATTTGAAGTTCAATTTTGGAAAAGTATACATTTCTGGCGGATTTAGTTTTGGTGCAAGCGGGGACGTTGTATCGGGCGAACTCAGTCCATTGAAATTCGGAGATCCAGGGCAACTATCTCTCGCCATGTTAGAACTACCCGGAAAACGTTCGTATTTTATAAATAAAATTTATACATGCTTAAATCATTAACCGTTATTGAAAACCATTCAATATGTTTAAAGCCAAAGAAGTGTTGTTGTTGTTGTATTTATTTAAAAGAAAACTATGTTAATAACGTTTTCTTTTTTAATTATGCCTCTGCCTCGGACAAAGCGGAATATCGCGGTTGAATTGTCCGTCTGTGCGTCTTCTGGTTATTTGTGTATGTGTGTCTGTGCGTGTATCCGTTTGTCCGTCCAAAAATACATACCTCATCCATATCTTTGCCATATATTAATAGTTTTACAAATATATTGGCACCCATGTAAACCATCGTCAATCGACGTTCCACATCTATCATCCGCCGCCCTAGCTCAATGATAAAGATCACACTTAGAGTTGAAAGGTCGAATTTGGGTATTCAACAGCTTGAGCATTATTGTCGTCACAGTCATAAGTTTGCCATATATCGATACTTATAAACATAATTCGGCAAATGTAAACCATCATAAGACACCGTGTCGCGTTTTACGCACGTCTTACTACCCAAAAGGTCAAGGTCATAGGTAGAGGTTAAAAGTCAAATAGGGTCTTAAGAAGCTGGAACAAAACTGTCTAAGTCATTCCTTAGCTGTAGATTGATAGATTTTAAACTAAATTTGCCCTTATGTAAACCATCGTTGCACGACGTTTCACACCCGTCTCTCTACCTCAAATGTTAAGTTTTAACTTAGAGGTTAGAGATGGTACTCGATTTTGTCTTAACCGTTACTTTGCCGTATATTTATAGATTTTAAAATTACATCGCACAAATGTAACCCATCCTACGAAGACGCGTCACGTCTAACATACGTCTCCTAAACTCAAAGGTCACAGTTACATTTAGAGGTAAAACACTGATTTGACAAAATGAATGAAAGGTCACTTGCGTCCTATTGACACATGTCTTCTTAACGGGATAAAACTCTTGGCCAATGGTCATGAATGTTTACAGAACTGTTCCCCGGATGATCATCTACCAACATGTGCTTATGAATCCGCTTCACTGCACAATATGTCCGCGTTATTTAAAAATAGAAATATGTCTTAACACCTTTTTTCCATCCATAGATTTGTCAATATTTTCACAAACACGTTCATATTGTGGTCCTTTGCCAAATTTATTTGAAAGGTTCGGCTTTATTGCCCAAACTTGATGCTTGAGCTAAAACGAGATCATCGTAATAGACCGATCTTCATGAAAATGTTTAACATATTCCTTGGAGGGCCTCTACCAAACATTTGCTTACAGTTCCCCTTCATTGCAAAATGTGGCCGCCTCGGCTTAATATACTAAATGCCTTACATTTGCAAACAATCTAACACAAATGTTCATTAGGTGTGTTATATGTCAAAAGTATTTAAAAGGTTACGATCTATTGTACAAACTGGACGATTTAGCTGTAAATATAATTTGTGTTCACGTTTTGCTAAATAGACATAATTTCGTAAGTTCTTGGCCAATCGTTCTAAAAATGTACACGTTCCTTTACCAAACATGTGAACGTGATTCCGCTTTATTTCAAAAGATGACGGCCATAGCTAAACATTTAAATACGTCTGATAGTTTTTTGTAATTAAAAAACTTCATATAAAGTTTCATAAGGTGGCTTTTTTCTTAAATTATTCAAAACATTTGTGCTCCATTGCACAAAATACAAGCAATAGCTGAAAACATACGTATGTCACGCAAAAAATACAATACACTATTTTTCTTATAATCGGATGACTTGATTATTGCACCCATACGGTCATGATGTGGTCTTCAGCAATCTTTTTGGTTTGACTTCAGTGAACAGTCCGGTAATACACATTCAGACTTTTTCTACGACCTTGACATGTTATGTTTGCAACATAGAAAACCGGCTTAAATGCGGTTTCCGCATTTATCTCTTGCTTTGCAGTTTGTCCCATGTTTAAAGGAGCAATTTCAAAAGGATTCGGTCACATGTGTTATGTGCACGAGGACTGTCTCGGTCTCTCGTGTAACATTCAAATTCCTCTTGGGCCGAAGAAAGAAGTTCTGCGAGCCTCTATAGCACTTGTGCCGTCTGAGATGAAAATAGAAATAAGCGTTATGGGCAATAACTACACAATCGAACCGAACGGTATACTCATAATGTAGTGATTTTGTTGAAATCGCATAGTTCGCATAATAGAAAAGACTATATACGCGGAATTGTAGATTTGCTAATTTGTGAACTTGTAATAAGTGTTCACGCCAAAGTAATAACACAACGCGCGATGCACTTGTTTGATGAATCGGACTGTTATGCGTGAATTTATAATCGATTATGAAAACAGAACATTATGTTTGGTACAAAAAGAACAAATTATAACTCTTCAAACTTATCAGCAAATCAGTTACGGTTTAACTCCACCTGTTTTGTATTAATGCATTGCCATTTCTTGCAGTTTACTGATTGTATTATGTTGCTTGTTACCTACTGATGACAGAAGCATTTTGACAGACAAGTGCTGAGCCAGAGGCAAATTATACTTTAATTCAAGTACAAAACATCCCAAAGGTTGCATAAATTATATAACACATGTGTTTATTAACTTACAGGTGAAGATCAGCATATGCAAGTGGCGAGCTTATTTGGATTCAAAGTATTTTTCATTGGAAACGCAAAACTGGAAGCGACTTCTGTAACATTGACAGCCGAATTCCAACTGTGCACGGATTTATATATGGCATGTTTACCTCCAATAGAATTGCTTCACAATATCAGACTGATACCAAACGCAGAACGACGTAAACGAGGTATTCTTTCAATCCGAGTTTTCTTCTATTTCTATGTTTAACTTTTTTGGTAAATTAACTACACTAATTACTTTAATAATAATTTATTTCTTTACAATTGCATAGCCAAGTATATCCATATAATGTGTAATTACAATTATTTACCCCTTGCCTGTTTAGTTATAACCAAATACTGATCCTGTGCATACAGTTTTTACAAATATATATTCGTATTAGCGACAGGTTCGTGTACTGACATCAGTATCCGACAAACCCTTCTTCCGCTGTTCATGATGCAACTGAGTGAGTTCTACTTGCTGAATAGAAATGTGACACTTACTCTGGAAAATGTGCGACATCAAGTAGTTGATCAGGTGAGTTAATTAATTATTTCAGCTAGTGTAGTTTTGAAATCGCACGGATTATTTCAGTCTCGGCAATTATGAAGTGGATTAATCGTTTCAGCCAATTCAATCATAAAATCAAAGTCGTTATTGAAGCCAATGAAATTGTTAAATCGCAGTAATTATTTAATTTCGGCAATTATTAAATTGGATTCATCGTTTCAGCTACTGCACTTTTAAACTTGCAATACTATTTTCAGGTATGGTAATTCTGAAATGAAATTAAACTTTGCAGTTAATATATTGATGATGTTACATGAATTAATTTTGATGACGCATTATGTAATATTTCAAATATAGTTTAACTTATTCAATGTGTAAAAATACCAAATGAAACAATTAGATGGCATTCATTCTTGGAGCGGATTCTGCAATTATGTAAGAAACATCTAGCAAGTGATTATTTTTTGTTTTCATTTCAGCTTATGAAATTATTATGTTACATTATATCGTTTCGAATGGTACACATATTAATATCAACAATAGATCATTGCACGTTATGCAATAACTATGTTGCAGTCACTCTTTCGACTAAAGCAAATATGTGATGTTACACATTAAGCAATTATTATATCACATTTATCATAACAGCTGATGCAAGAAGTGCGCGACCAGGTCATTGCAGCAACGACGGAGTTTCCCAATAAGGTGGACATCTGCATGAGTGCCGATATTATTCTTCCACCTATAGATATTCAATTCTTCCAAATCCGGCAACTTTTCATGATTGGGCCAGTGCCTTTGTCGCTTGGTAAAACATTAAATCGATATTTACTCTTTTAATATAGATCTAATTGCTCTCTCACTGTAATTATTACGGTTATGCACCAACTGCTAGATAAGTGTTCAGTTGTTGTTTGTAAGTATACGTATTATGCCATCGGACTGTCTTAACCTTCCCAAGTATAACGTAGTACGTTGTATGCGACCGTTTAAACAAATGGGACGTATTATGGGAACAAGCAAGGAGGGCGTCAAGGAGAACACTGTCCGCTCATGAACGTAAAAATAAATAAATCGGATCATCATGAAACTTTGTAATAGTGTTGTTTCGCATAATATCTCGGTCTGGTTCGATACCCTGTCAGATCAAATTTAGCACATTAGAGTTATGACCCTTATGAGTAATAGAAAATGACCGAGTAAACCATGTCTGCTCTCAAACTCAAACAGTTGTAATTGTATCAAAATCAATCTTGGCAAAATGTTTAGGGGCATTATATCTCGATCAAGTTTTATATTAATCTAGACGGCCTCAAGCACTTCTAAATTATGACCCTTGCTTTATCCTTTATTTGCTAAATTAATGTTGTCCGCTTTCGAACAGGTGGTTTTTGGTCAATAACTCGTTTGCATTAACCTATCGTTATGAAACGTATATCGAGATCTAATGCGGGACTATGCGGTCAATATTATAGTCACTGTTATTTAAAATAGAAAAAAGTTTCCGCTCATAAACGGAATATAAAAATGGTGGTATTGCATACACATTTCGTGCGTGGGTAGCCTAAATCGAGACCTAGCTTGGGATTGCATTTAGGGCCAGTCGAGTTAAGGTCAAGGTTACTTAAAATGGAAAGAGAGCGTCCCCCAAAATAAACATTAGTTTGGAAGGAGATGTTACACGGAAATTGTAATTAGTTGCAGACCCAGGTAAAAACAGTATTTGGCGATAGTCATGTTAAGGACAATCTCATTGTTAAAATAGTATAACAGTTTTCGCTAAACTAGTTTACTTTGAATTTAGGTATTGCATTTTAATGATGTGTGTAAAGTAGTTTACGACCTAGTTGCATGGCATCGCCGTGTGTTTTTGTTTTGTTGTTTCCATTATTGTGTATGCCATCATTTGTGTAACATATTAATACATCCTTAACAGACAATGTAATCCAGACATTTAAACGGGCGTACTTTGTAACCAGTTGGCATTCTTGTTAAGGGTTTGATTAGTATAGTTGTTAAATTAGTATGCGCTCGTGCTTTGAAAACCGCCCCATGTTGTGCTACATTAAGGTTAATAAAAGAACAAAAAAACTCCAGAGACATGAGCAGAATTTTTAAGGAAAATGACACATTGCTTGTAAAATATGTGATAATACATAGAACACAACATTCAGAAAACAAATTATTTAAGCTGGGGTCACCGTATTTGAACGGACACAATACATAGCATAGAAGGACGGGGTTAAGGACCAGCAGAACCTTTCACTTCATCACTTTAAATGAAACGCACACAAATGACTGCATATGGATAACACAGCATATACAAGTTCACATGCATTTTGACAAGTATGGCTTCTGAAGACTTAATGTGATGTTTTAAACTAACTGTATTTTAGGTTTTGGTGCTGGTGGTGCAATAGGTCTTGGCGCCCAAATTGGACTGTGCTTTGTGAGCATGACAACACAGGTCAATATGAAATTTATTTAGAATTATTATTCGTTAGTGTCCATTTTGATAAATTCATTTAAGATATTGTAATTATATATTTATATGTTTTTAATGTATCTGTGCTTGGTGGCTATTCATGAACCTCTTTCCTAGACAGTAGTTGAAGGCAAACGATTATATATATATTTAAAACACTGAACAGATGACTCTTATCCCGATGGTTGGCGGCATGGTATGGGGTGAAGCCGCTATCGATTTAGGCTTTGTAAGAGCCGGAATAAGGATTATCGGCTATCTATTGGAAACTCAATTTCCCATTACAACCGAGTTCGTGTTTTCTAAATATCCGATAGATGTTGGGTAGGTATACATTTTACTTTCAATTTAAGTTTTATTATTCCTCTACCGATCTTTTATAGGAGGGTAATGCATGTATGACATCCGTCCGTCCATAGTCTTATAAACGGTGATGTGGGGCTTATGAAGAACTATTTTGTTTTAGCCTGAATTCAAAGATCAGGTTCTATTTCTGAAAATATACAAGAGCGAAACATCGTTCACACTAAAATATAACACATAAACACATGATCACATATATATCAGTATACACATTTAACTATATGTTTGCGAATAATCCGTCTGACAAACCCTACCTGTGCTCATCAATCGCTCTGTCTGTCCGTCAGCAGAGTAATCGGACAGGTAAATATATATTGAAATTAAATACTAAAAAAACTCCAAATCACGTAAGATACTATTACGAAGCTTGCTGTATGAATTGTGATTTAAGGTCAATGCTCAAAATGGTTTCCAAAAGAAGTAACGCCGCTAAATTGCACACAAAAAAGACAACATCGAAATGTTTCTACTACTGCGGACGCGTGATTTGATTGTGCTGAATTCTTGATATTTTGTCAAGGCTTGTTTAATAATGTTTTATTCTTCACTAGAACATTATTTTCACAGTTATACATGTTTAGATCATATCATTGTTTTAACAAATCTAATTTGTATACCAAATTAAACTTTTGATTTGAATATTGAAATATAGTAACTTATTAGTATTGTCTAGTGGGTCATGTCTATTTTTTCCTAAAAGTACATGTTCTTCTATTTTCAAGGGCAAAGATGGACCTTGTCCTCACACCGTTGCGACTAGAATTTAGGGCGTTTGCAGAACTATTCATATTTTTTCGATCTATTACAATCTTCGAAGGAACATTATTCGAATATGCAGTTCCAGCCATTCATATGAATATTTTTACGAAGAAAAAAAGAGACAATGACCTGTCACCTCCAGAGGTACTGCCTGCCACGATTAACCAGAGACGGCGACGTTTCGGTCCAGAAGGTTGCATTGTGAACCAAGTGTATAATCGCCCCAACTATGACACAGCCTTTACACTAGAAATGTTCGCCCAAGACGAAGTTTCGGAGGTGAAACTCACGTACGCAATTGGCACACATAAAGGTGGGACCGACGTTCAAGCTTGGACGGAAATGGGTGGCAATACCATTCTGACACCCTCCAAATTACCCGGTGGAAGACCACTTCATTGGACTGTTAGTGCAACCAATGCTCAGGGCTTATCGTCCACAGTGCAGTGTTCTCTGAACACGTACGACATCACATTACCGGACGGCAGGGTGGAGCATGCGTATAAGTTTTCTCACATCCATCAAAACTGGTTGCATTTATAATCGTCGTTGAAGACAGTCCACTAAAGGAAATGCATTACAAGGCGGTTGGGTTCAGCCCAGGTCAATACGGAAACCAGTTTGTAGGATGGGAAGAAACACGACTCGATCAGTCCCCATTAAATCAAGGGGTGGCTGGAGCATTGCAGAATTTTACGACGCCTATAAATGGCAAGCTTATAACAAACGTCCTGAAAACAGCGAAGCCTTTAAGAACTCCGGATTTATGTGCAGAAATGTGCATAAATCACGGATCAAACTGTGTGTCATTTAGCTTTGAATACCATTCGGAGACATGTGAATTGCACGATCAGGTGGCAGGTGCTCATGCTTACGTACGCATAAGCGGAACATACAAAAACTATGAACGATTGGGTATCGGTTACCATACCTATGTGGAATATGATAACTTGCAGCTAACACAAGGCACGCAGTATTTCGTTAACGCTAAAGTAACTAACGTGCTAGGGTACATTGCGTTTTTGACAGGCGAAGGAACGATGGTTGACTTCACACCTCCAGAACCAGGCCTGATCCTGAACAATCAGTCCGACTACCTGCGTGCCGACAAATGCAATGCTTCTATTTTACAACGTTGTCTTGAAGTAACATGGCGTGAAAACCACAGGTTAATATTGCAAAGTATTTTTGACATGTTTGTATAGTTAATTTATTCTACAAAGTTGTCTTGAAGTAACATGGCGTGAAAATCACATGTTAATATTGCAAATTATTTTTGACATGTTTGTATACTTAATTATTAATGGAAGAAACTCAGTGGAATTATCAATTAATTATTTACCCAAACACACTATTCTCGTCATCAATACATATTTACACAAGTCACTTGAATTTCTGAATCTACTTTTTCATCAGGATAATTATTGATGGCCTCGGCTCCGGAACGGTCTTCAATGGACACCAACCGGTTCAAGACGAGCGGTACACGATAACGAACCACTATGTGTCCGGTAAAATATTTATGTGTAGTCTTTTTCTGAAATTTCCCCAGTACAGTGCGGCCAAACAACGTATATAGTAACATAAAGGTGTATAAAACTCCCGACACATTATAAAGAAAGAAAGGCTTGTTAAATTCCAGAAGTATTGTATTTAACAAAATTATTTCAGTCAGTTAGAATGTATGCATTGTTTGAAAAAACATAACTTAATTGTGATTTTAAAATATTAGTTATAGTTGAACATACTTTTCGTAACTAAAAGCAACACAAGGTTGAAAGTCTTTTTTCAATGTCTTTAATTAGTTTAAAGATATAAAAGGAAGTGTGTTTCAAAGATAAAAAAACATTAGTTTTCATCAAATTAATTAAATGTCATTTGATCTCTCTGACAAATATACCAATTTTACAATTGGTAAGTTCTTAATGTGGACATTCTGTGAACTCATGTTACAGCCAACTGGAAAGGTTTTCACGACGACGAAAGCGGTATATATGCATATACTTGGGCAGTCGGAAAGAGTGTCTGCAGCTACGATGTTGTACCATTTACCAATCCTTACGCCCATTTAACGGATCCTAAATTCTGGACCGATTCCGGTTTTTGGAAAGGCATACATTTGCCTGATGGTCCGTATTTTGTTACGGTTCAGGCATTAAATGGAGCAGAACTAGGTGGTTCATTGGTGACTACGGTTTGTCACTCCACCTCGTTTGTAGTTGACACCTCGGTGCCAGTGTTTCATAAAGTAACGGATATAATTTACGACGAAGACTTTGACTTGATCGCGATATACTACAATGCCACCGATGATTTGAGTCGAATCGCCCATGCGGAATTTGGCTTGGGCAAGACGAAGTATGATGTTCAACTTAAGGCGTATGGATTGCATGCGCCTATGGAACGAGAGGATCCGTTCGTGGCTGTTGAAGATCTTGGTCTTCAAGAAGGAATTCCGGCGTGGATTAGAATCCGCGTCACAAACACTGGTAAATGAAATATTAATTTATGAAACTCATGGAGTTGATTTAACAAATCTTATCTTTGTTGTTTTATTTACGAGTATTAAAGCGTTTAGCTATATTTTTATATGGCCGTCCTGCGCAGGTTGTAGAGCGCTGGAACTCAAATCGGAACCTTTTTTTAATAAAAGAAATTATACTACCATGCTCTCTCAACGGCAGATACTAGCAGAAATATGTGCACTAAGTACGTTGATTTTTCAGTTGATCTTTTTACCGCCGGTCACGGGGATGAACCGATATTGATTGACAGATCATCACCAATATCAGGGGTTGTGATGGACGGAGACAGACTTCGGAAAGACAGCCAGTTCCAGGCGGATTACCACAAAATATGTGCACAGTGGATCGATTTCTTTGACTCAGAGTCTGGAATCGACAGGTAGTAATGCAAATAATAAGAAACTATGCATTCTCGATATATCTCTGTTAAAGGCAATCAAATACTTTTTGGGAAAAATTATTATGTTTTAAAGTTTTTTAATCGAACTCTAAAGTTTTGCTTTTAAAGGTTTTAATCGCATCTTTCAATCGCATTCAGATTTGTGTGGGGTGTCGGGACAGCGCCTCAATTGGATGATATTGTCACATTCCACAACCTGACCCGCTATGAAAAATCAAGTTGTTTCTCAGCAACTTTGAAGCACAACCATACCTACTTCTCGACTGTACATGCTTACAACAGCGCTTTGAATTCCATGTCCAGCAACAGCTCTTCAGACGGGGGTAAAATATATAATGTGTTGTCATTTTAATCCTAATACTGAATAGAACTCTTTATTTTCGCTTTGTGTTATTGCTTTCAGTACTTAACGTCTTGTTTTTGTTTCAAAAGTTGCTTCTATAGTACTCATAGATAAGAAGTGCATCAGCTCAACGGGTGGAAGTCGTATCTTTAATCATACAGCATGTTTGAATCACTCAGTTCGGTACTTTGCCATATGCCTTTTATGACACATATACTGGATTTATTTCGTTTCACAAGGCCAGCCGCCATATACATGTTGCATAAACATGTTGTTATGTCTCCCCTTGAAAGAGATATATATGTTTATTGTTAATGATTAAATAAGATTTTTTTGGTGTTACAGTCCTCGTCGATACCACACATCCGATGGTTGGAATTGTGTTTGACGGAAAACTAAATGAAGCTGATTTGAAATACAGTTCAGAAACCGTGTCAAAGCATGCACACTGGCGAGACTACCACGACCCCGAGAGTGGGATAGCCAACTATAAAGCTGATGTCTACATTAATAACGAACTGAAAAAGACGTTAGATTCGGGGACATTCAGTGAATTTGAAGATCACACAATTTCAATGAAGCATAAAGACGAGGTGTACTTTCGTGTACATGGGGTAAATGGGGCTGGATTAGAAGCAGCAGTGCGGTCCGATGGCTTTATTGTGGACCATACACCTCCGATCATGACAGAAATATCGGCTAATGAAGATGGTAATTGGAACCAAGCAGACAAATCGAACTTGAATCTAAAGTGGGATTTCTTTGACAGCGAATCAGGTGTAGAGATGTATAGAACGATGATTTACGAAACCCGCCACGGTATAAAACAGAAACATTGGCCTGCGGTGGAACGATTTAATGAAACAAAACCTATAAATGTATTCAATGGAAAAATGTATAGCACTATTGGAAACTTAAATTTGGAGAATGGAGGCATATATTCGCTGCATGTTACAGCTTTCGATGGAGCTCTTTTATCCACGGCGCATGAAAGCACTGGAGTGATGATCGATACAACTCCACCGAGTAAACCAAATGTAATGATTCATTTACCAACGTTTATATTTAAAAGATGTTTTGTTTTGCAAGACTTATTCCGATTAACATGTATTGGCTTAGCAAACTGCACATATGTGTTTATTTAGAATAACATTAAAAAAAGCTCAATAATATAAAACATTTACGGATTTTATTTATTTTTTAAGGTTAAGGTTGGACTGTCAACAGACGTAGAGGAACTTAACGAGCAAGACCAAGTGTTACACAATGACCAGTATGGTATTCGACTAAGTTGGTCTTCAAGAGACTCTGAGAGTGGAGTCGCAAAGTATGAGGTTGCAATCGGCACAAAAGACAACGAGACTAAAATATTTCCGTTCACTAATTACGGCTCGGACACGACCGCGTATATTTCTAATATTTTCCTGGAACCATTTAGTGCCTCTACCACACTGTATGTTGTCACCGTCAAGGCCTCTAATGGTGCAGGACTGGTTTCTGATGAGGGTGTTTCCAAAGATATATACGTACAAAAGGCGAATATTCCAGGTGTTGTCTTTGACGGTAGAACTCTTTATGAAGATGAATCTTTTACAACTGATCACACATCCATCGCAGCTTCGTTCTACGGGTTTGAGAGCCAAAGTTGTGACATAATCAACTATGGGTGGGCTATCGGAACAACAGAGTTTGGAACCGACATTCTTACATATACGAACTATGGTCTCGTCATGTTAAATGATACACACGGACAATGTCAAATCCACACAGAGTTGTTCGAAGACGTCACGTATTACATAACGGTTCGCGCAGTGACAGGGTGCCACAACGAATATATTGTGTCCTCTTCAGATGGAATCACACTTGATAGAGTTGCTCCTAAAGCTATTTTCAAGGTGTTTGAAGCATCAAATGATACGATTGTTTACATTCAGGATAATATTATTTATCAGTCAGTAACAGATTCCATAGCTATTATGGGTAATGTTTCTGAAAGTCAGGAAATTAATTCTTTAGAATGGGGTCTCGGGTCGCTTCCTAGTTTAGTTGACATTAAACCATTCACTCATGATTTGGCATCGCTTACAAGCGTCGCAGCCTTAGTTCCAGGTAAATCGGTTTTTGTGTCATCGAACGCAGTTGATAACGCTGGTAACCGGGATATTGTGTCATCATTTGCTGTGATTGCAGATACAACTGCCCCTGAAATGATTGATCTTGAATGTTCGAAATTTATATCCTTACGAAAAAGCGTTGCTACCTGCAACTGGACGACGATTGTTGAAAACGAAAGCATTTTACAAGACACCACAATATTTGTTGGATCCACACAAACAAACTTCGATATCTTAGACAGCTTTGTTGTTCATAAAGACATCTACAGTTTTACCCGAGACTTTTACCACCATATTAGTCAGTTTAGTAACACAACAGTTATGTTTATTACTGTATCTGTATCGAATGTTGTCGGACATAAAACAACGTATGGAAGAGAAGTAATTGTAGACAGAACACCTCCCGAAGCCGATCGTCTTGATGTAATGACAAGTACTTCGCCAGAAAACACAATAGATTTCCATCAGAAATGTCAATCATCAAGAGGATATGTTGAAGTAAAATTGATAAACGTTGTTGATTTGGAGTCATCCATTGACGATAATAGGTGTGTACTTTTTATATTATTCATGACAGTTTATCTATTTTGCATTGTTCTTTTATGGGNATATATATATTTATTTATATATTCGCACAAATACCGATATTTATATTTATAGAACAGTATATTTTATAAGTTGAAACCGTAAAAATGGTGTGCACATACCATTTATTAGAATTCGAATATTGTATTTTGATATCTTTCTGTTGATAGATTTGAAATCGCTCTTGGAAGCAAAACTTTAGGAACTGACTATTTGGAATATCGCCAAGTCCATGCAAACAGCGACGGACTCTTCTTTGTAAATGGCTTCAGACTGGAGCAAGGTGTTTTATTTTATGCCACAGTGAGAATTTATAATAAAGCCGGCTTAAGCAGTGAAATTTCTTCTGGTAGTGTCGTTGTCAGTCAGACACCATATTTGGAGATCAGAGAAGGGCCAGGTGAACAAGATATAGACTTCCAGTGGATGCCTAGCCTCATTCAAGGCTCCTGGAAATATTCTGACGCATGTCCGATTGTAGAGGCAAAATGGAAAATAGAAAGTCTTGCCGGTAACACACTGTTTGATTTCCAGCCCATTCCGAATGCTGGGAAAGTGTTTTATAATGATGAGGTTCAACTTGAAAACGGAATGAAGTACGTTGTTACGGTTCAAACTATTGACCGCCTCGGTCGAGTTAAAACAGCCAGATCAGATGGTGTAACGGTTCGTATTCAGCCGCCCTTTCCGGGTTTAGTGAGAGATGGCATTGATAAGGACCTCACATATCAGTTCAGTACCACTGAACTTTCGGCCAATTGGGATAACTTCGGAGATAAGTCTAGCGACCCAACTCAGTCCATTAATCATTATGAAATTGCAATTGGAAACGACCGGCGTTACGAGAAAACCAGGTCAAACGTACATAACTTTGTTGATGTAGGACTCAAAAATTCGTACACATTTTTACATTTAAATCTGACGTCAAAGCTGGTTCGGTATTATATTACGGTGAGGGCATACAGCATGACTGGTGCTTTAGCTGAAGGGTATTCGAATGGTATCCGAGTTGGATTTAACGATGACATACGTCCAGGGTCTATTGACGTGTATAAGTATCAGTCCTCAGTTGAATCGATGGCAATATCGTGGAGCGGATTCCGATCGGATATCGACATTATTGATTACAAGGTTGCCATCAGCAGTCATCAAGATATCATAACCAACGACACTGTTGTTTGCAACATAATGGAAACCAACAAAACAATGTTTGATATCGCCCAATTGCACAGCGTTGGCCTAGATGAATACACCAAACAAGTAGGACTTTCACTGTTACACAACGGTAAATATTATGTGACAATTGTGGCTGAAGATGAAGCCGGGATGTGCACAGGGATCACAAGTGATTGGGTCCTGGTGGATACAACACCTCCAGTAGTGGGCAATGTATACATTAACGACATTGAATCTTCTACTGTCATATATGTTCAAAAGCCATCTGAAATGCGTATCAAGTGGGAAAATGTGCATGACGACGAATCAGGAATAAATAACGTTCTTGTTAAAATATTTGAATGTAGTTCTTGCATGTCTATGGCAGTTACAAGTGAAAATTGTTCCTTAATTAATGAAAATGATGTGAAGACTGATACAAAGACGGCATTTTATGAGTTACAAATGAACCCACTAAATACCTATTACGTCACATTGGAGGTTAGAAACAAGGCGAATATAGTCAGTCTTGTACAAAGTGTTCCAATGTCAGTGGATACAACACCGCCTTTTGCTGGCGAGGTGAAAGTAACAGGAGACTGGCATGTTATGGAAACATTTCAACACTCGACAGACAGGCTTTCGGGAATGCTGCCTATTGCTTTAACAGAAACGGATCATTTGTGTCCAAGCCAAAAACTTTATTTTCCTGTAAGTAGTGACATCAGAATGAAACAAGTAATGAATGAATTTGACAACGAATTTCTTGTAGTCAACAATACGGGTGCATATTTAGGTATTGGCTATAATTCGGATTTAACGGTTATCACGAAATCTGGGGTGATATCAGAATCAATGACTCTTCAAAGTGGGGATTACTCGTTCAATGTTAATGCTGCCAAAGGATACCTTACTGTAACTACCGTTGCCATAATTACAGATCAGAGTATTATTCCGTTTATAATCGATAATAAACCAGAAGAGATGGAGTTTGACAACAGTAATTTTGATAATATCACAGATTTAGAAGCAGACAACTCAGAGCATGATGATATTATGAACATAACAACTACGACCACTGTCCCAAACATATCCTCGAAGCCAAACAATGCTACTAACGGTTCAATATCAGATCTGGAAAACCAAGAGTATGGAATAGGAATTCATTTGTTAGGGTATAAGATTGCTAATAACAAATTTTACCACCACGCATTTTGGGCCAGGAGCAAATATACTTCATCGCTGAGGTGGTTTCAGACTGAAGGAGATCTGAATTCGGAACAAAGCTTCATAATTAAAGTCGTAAAGAAATCAGAATACCTTGACGACACAGTTGATATTGCACTTATTGTTGGCGGAGAAGAAATGGTATCTATTTCTGGTTTCAAGTTTTACGGATTCGTTAAGCTTGCTGCCCTGACATGGACCGAGGACAAATATAAACCTTCGTTAGATGACATCTACACTCCATTTTACTCAGAGGCAGTATTGAGATCAATATATGTCCCCGACGTGCAAGATAAACTTTGTCGCCACGGCCGCGGTTTCTATGATGGTGAAAGTGGCATCAAGGAATTGTGGATTGGAGCTTCTGATAATAATGTCTTGCCAGGCAATATCCGTGCATTGGAGCTGTATAAAACGTTCTGTTTTCCTTGTTTAAAACCATGTGATATGTTGTGTAATGAAACGTGTTCTGCAGAAATATTGCGGTATGGATTCAACATGATTAACATTGATGTCCAAAATATTCATCTTGAATCATATGAAAACTCGCCAGAATGTGCCAATATCACAAGCGATAAGAAATGTAACAGCACTGCGTATTACTTAAACGCAAAACTCGTTAATTTTGCAGGTGAAGAAACACTTGTTTTCTCAAATGGAATTCAAATCGATACATCACCACCGTCCTGCGAATATGTAAAATGCACATCACCGGAATACAGTGCAGATCAGCCAACGAATTTTACTGGCTCAAGTTCTTCTATTGGTGCTTACTGGACCTGCGCAGAGGAAACAAGTCAGATTGTGAAATATGATGTTCAGATCATCAACAAGGAAAGTGGTGCTATTATTATGGAATATATGGACGTCGGGTTAAAGACTAAGGCGACCTTCAATCTGCAAAATGGTACGTTTGAACACGAGAAACATTACGACGTCATGGTGTCTGCTTTGAACAGCGCTGGATTGACGTCTATTTCTTCTTGTTCTGTGCAAGTGATACTTTTTCCACCAGACGTTTCAAAGATTATCGCTGGTCCTTTGTATACCAATCAAACAGATACAGCAGATGACGAGGAAACATTCTGGACCGAATCACAATCACAGATCGGAATTCAGTGGCAGGGTGGAACGTCAGATATTGAATTCTATGGTAAGTTATAATTAAACACTACTACTAATAGAGCACATCAGTATAAGAGTTGGGCGTGCAGTAGTTGAATGTTAATGCTGGCTTATTTACAGAATGGCGGATCGGGACTCAGTCGGATGGTGATGAACTGTTCCCGCCCTCGAAAGTAGGAATTAACGCTACTGGTTCCTCCGCAATAGTGCATGGAAAGGTACACTACAATGGCAAATATATAACGCGAACTGTGTCCGAATACCGAGATATCCTGAATATGTCGTCTGAAGAACGAACTAATTTTACTTCTGCCAGCGAGGCAGCGAAATCTTTCTACCGGATGGAACCAGGGCGTTGCGTGCACCAGTCACTGTACGCCATCGGCCTGTCGCATTTGAAAAGCAATATAAAAAAGGAAACAGTATGTATAAAGCGTGAGTATTCAGATAGCAAAGTGATATGTCAGATGAAATATAAATGTGTCCAGTATTTTAACATTGGCACTCCGAAATAATTATCAGGCAAAAACATATTGGTGTCATCCGCTATTGACAACAAATGACCAATTGACTATACAACACCAGACAGTAGACACACCAACCATAGTTAATTATTAACGATGAGGTCCCCGAATATAAACGGTCTGTGCAAAGCATTGGGAATAGCTAAAAAAAATCAAACACAAGCAATTAGTGTTTAACACTGCGCAGGCATATGTGTTGTTACTAAAATAGCATGACATTTAACTAAGTGCGTTATATTCTTTGTTGAATGCATGTAGGGACAGATCTAGGATTTCAACAGGTACAGGGTACTGCTAAAAGTGTATTGTTGATAGCAAGACGATTGTGGTGACATGTTCTAATAGGTTGCTAAATCCAATGCATACCATACCCAAACGCATTTAATAAAGTCTGTGCAGCTTATATTGTTAATATTATACAATATATTATTTTATCGTCATTCGAATAAAAGCTGATTTTATTGTAAATTAATGATTACATAGGTTCAGGAGATGTTAATCTTAAGAAGAATAAACGCGCCTTTTCGTTGCGGGCAGTACGACCTCTTGGATCATCCAGCTGGATGGAAACAAATGACGCAGTGGCCGCAGATATAGTTGTCGAATCTGAACGTTAGTACTTCCGATTTATACGGTTGTCGATTCGGAACTTTAGTATGTCCGCTTTATATAGTTGTCGTTTATGAACGTTAGTACTTCGCTTAATACAGTTGTTGAATCCGAACATTGGTACTTCCATTGTATGTTGTTATCGAATATAAATATTAGAAGTTCCTTTGTTCAAAGCACTTCCGCTTTATATACTAGAAGTCATAGCTTTATATACTAGAAGTCATAGCTTTATATACAAGAAGTCATAGCTTTATATTCAAGAAGTCATCGAAACATTAGTACTACATTGTTCTCAAAAAAAGAGTTAGTATTTCAACTTTTAATTGTTGTCAAAATTGAATGTTATTACTTCCACTATATATAGTTGTCGAATCTGAACGTTAGAATTTCCAATTTATGTAGCTTGCGAATCTGAGCATACGTTTTCTTTTCCAGTTTATATAACTGTCGAATCTGGAATATAGTAGTTCCAATTTATATAGTTGTCAAATTTGAACGTTAGTATATCCACTTTAAATAGTTGTTGAATTTGAGCGTTAGAACTTTACGCCTTATGCATTTGTTTAACCGGTACATTAGTATATCCATGTATGTAGTGTCGAATTTATAACGTTAATACTTCCGTTGAATATTGGTGTCAAATATGAGCGTTCAAACTCTGTATCATGTTTATGTATATGTATACCGCCTTTATATTGTAGTGATGATGTTCTCTAACTCAAAGAAGTGCTGTTTATCGTTATCACTGCTTGACACGAATATTAGATGGGTTATTTAAACGTGTTGAGAAAATGTTAGCGTTGTAAACAGTGCATTTTTGTTTTCTTTTAAAATATTTATTATCGACCACGATGAGCATCAAAACAAATACGAAATGCATCACTGTTGTTAACATTTCAAATAGTTACCGGCGGTGGCATCATCTTGGGAACACTGACGAAACAAGACATACAGGACACATACGGTAGCGCTGCCAGAGCAGAGTATAGGCCGTTTATTTCCAACATTGAAACAACTCAAAGGAAAACATCAAGACTATTGCGAAACAGGTAGATACACCTCCAATTGAGGTCGCCATGGCGCAGTGGATATGGTGTCGGCCTAGCGATCGAGAGGTCATGGGTTCGATCCCCACTGTTAGAGCGTTCATTAGATCTCCCCCATAGACGCAAAATACTGGTTCTAGTCCCAGGAGACGGACTCGAGAGCATTTCAAATAAGACTTGGGCTTTCGATGCAATCGAGATGAAAAAAAAACAATATGTTTAAACTAATTGTACGCATCCTTTTCAACAACAAACAAGTTGATTACACGCATTTATTGACACAAACGATCATATTACAAATTGTCGTTAGTTTTATTTACCACAAATAAAGTTAGTTAGAAAATAGACTCCAATTGTCCACGTGATAGACGTCTGTTGTTTAAAGGTACTTTTTTAGACAGACAAGCATATTACAAAATGCTAATATATACGATATATATATCTTACGGGGTTGAAAATGAACTATTCGTTTCCAGAACACACTGGACATCTAACTCGAAAACTGTATATTACGTTTACATTTATCATAGAAAAATGAATAATAGTAACACTTTTTTTCAAACTATACTTATTTCCATAAAAATGTAAATACCCTATTTGATATTCAATCCAGAGGATATGGTAATTCTGGAAAACTAAGAGCCCATAAACATAGCGGTATCTATCATACCTACAATGATGATATAGCACACACACACATAATCTTCAAATCAGAAGAATTCGTTGACAGTTCATGATAATCATGGGTTGTGTTCCAGGATGCGTGATCTCTGTGATATCAGTTTTTTCCTCTCCCCGGCACCTCGTGCTCAAGCCATGCGTGTCACCATCCAAGTGACAGTTCCACATGGGTGTAAGACGGACCCAGAGTATCATCCCGCCCTTGTCTTCTGGGACCCCGGTATGTAGAAAACAATATTTATAAAGGGACTTGTTAACATATATTACCACACTTGGTCACAGTATGAAGAATACAATCCTTTAACTAGAGTTGTTCATAGATATTGACATTCCGGAAAACCAATACGAACACTACAATCCGTAAAATTGACATTATAGGATACGCATATATAGAAAACAAAAGTTTAAAGGGACTGGTTCACAGATATTGACATTTTGGGATACCGGTAGAATACTTAAAAGGGACCTGTTCAAAGATATTGAGATTGCAGGAATACTATACATTGACGTTCGTGGACTTTGTTATGTAGAAAACAATCTCTTAAAGGGACCTGTTCAAATACAAAAAATGTATATAGTTCGAGACACCGGTAGGTAGAATATTATACTTTAAAGGGACTTTTCACCTATATTTAGTTGCTAGTACACCGGTATGTAGAAAACAATCATTTAACTTGACTTGGTCACATATATTCACATTCTGGAACTCCGGTAAGCAGAATACATTTCTTTAAAGCACAGATATTGATATTCCAGGACAGCGATGCGCATAATACAATCTTTAAAAAAATACTTTATAAACAGATATTGATATTCTGGGACACCGGCATGCGGAAAACAAACCTGTTAAGGGACTTGTTAATATAAATTGACATTCTGGGACACCGGCATGAGGAAAACAAACGTGTTAAGGGACTTGTTCATATAAATTGACATTCTGGGACATCGGCATGTAGAATACAATCCTTTAAAGGGATTTGTTTACAGATATTGAAATGCGACCACACCGGTAGTTTGAATGCAATAATTTAAGGGAATTGCTCACATGTATTTAATTGTTTAGGAAAGTTGTAGGCAGAATACAATCCGTTTAATACACCGAACAGTTAAACATCAAGTGACAATAAGAGAATTAAAAACATTTTTTTTGACAAACTTTAAGTATTCAAACATATATTGGACGTATTTGACACTAGATCATATGGGAGAGGTTTAGTTGAAGAAAACATAATTATAGTGGCATTTTCGCGACGGGAAACTTTCTCAGTACATTTGCCTCCATGACATCTCGACAGGGTTAAACAATGATTCTGTACGTTTGAAGGAATATGACATCCTCCCAAACCTTCTATTAATTATTATTAATTACCGACATCTATATCACATATATTTATATAGTGGTAGTTCTTAAAAACTCTAGCTTCCCACCAATGCTAAATCAGTAATAACAATATTTATTTCATCACATGTTATATAGGTCCGTGTTATCATAAGTAAGAAAATTACTCGTTTTATGTATATGCTTCTCACAAACTTGTTACATATTTTATTTCATATCGTTTCAGGAAATGACGCCTGGGTGCACATTGAAGAAGGATGCAATGATTTATTGTCTGCTAATTTCTCCAGTAACATCTATTCCGCAACGGTACTGAGTTATGATTTTCTCTAATGGTGAAAGGAACAATGTTTATTCAGGATATTGATACAACAGTCGCTCAATAGAATCGGCATATAATGAACATCATACTAATATGAGATCTTAATAAAGTATTAGTAAATTCTTATCTTAGAACATGTTTTTGTTGCACATTTTTTTTTCAAACTTTACAAATAAACCCCATTAAGCGAATTGTAACCTTTGTATGGTTGAAATATATAGTTTCCTTCAGTATACAACGTTCACTTAAGCTATATGTGTGCATGCTTTTATTTCAATAGATATGTCCAGATTTCAACAAAGCAGTACGAAAACGGAGAGACAGCTCAACTGAGCTAGAATCACCGATGCATTACAGCTTGGTTACAATAGCAAACACATTCATCAATAATTCCCCCAAAATAACTTCGAATACCTTCGATATTAAGGAAGACGCAATTTCCGACATTACAGTTGAAACAGAGGATCCAGAGAACGACTCTTTGATTTTTAAAATTGTGAATGAGCCAAAATACCTCCAGTGTAACCTGACCATGGACGGAAATCTGCGGTGTAAGGCGCTTGAAGACGATTTTTACGGCGAAGATTACGTCACAGTTGAGGTCACCGAAACAGATTTGCCAGTATTTGAACAGCCGAAGGTGGATACAAAACAACTGAAAATTGTTATTCATGGCACCCCTGATAAGACTGAGCGATTCTTCTTCGATTCCAATAGAACCTTCTATGCTGACAAACGGCCCTCTTTACGTCACACCATTTTGGTAAACGTCAACAGGTCTTCCAACCACTACGCTGGACGGATTGTGCTTGCGGATGTTGACGGTGGCGAGGTGTTTGCTCCTCTTCCTAGATTCAACGCTCTCGGGAACTCCAGATTCTCATTGAAGAGGTTAACTTCCACATCGGATGTCTCTCTGGTCAATTACACGACTAAACGCTACAGAAGCCTCGAAGCTTACGACGTTGATTTTGAGTATTCCCCAGACTTACAGGGTAACATGACCTTGGATTTCATCGCCAAGAACACGGATGACAGTTATACGCCTAGTATAACTATCAATCTATACGTGATGGAGAACCCTTGCATTCATGGCCAATGCCACCATCCAACGTTAGGATATGCCGCTTGTGAAAATCCGGAAAGGTCGTTGTCATTCAGTGGATTTGAATGTATATGTGAACCTGGTAAGGACGCATTTCTATTTCATTTGAAGTATGTATACGGTAAATAACACTATTAATACCAGCGACGATATATATATATATATATATATATATATATATATTCGT
>VMBQ01003827.1:0-17646 GCA_007657795.1 Dreissena rostriformis | reverse complement strand
AATGGGGCCATGCATAGTTGACATTGACCGTATTGTCATAAGAGAAGTTCAGTATCAATTTGAAGTCAATCGGTGTAGAAATGAAGAAATTATAGTAAAAGGCAATTTTGGGTGGGTGTGGTCTATGTGGGCGGGGCGCCCCAGGGTTGGTAATGGGGCCATGCATAGTTGAGATTGACCCTAATGTCATAAGAGAAGTTCAGTATCAATTTGAAGTGAATCCGTGTAGAAATGAAAAAATTATAGTAAATGGAAATTTTTGGTGGGTGTGGCCTATGTGGGCGGGGCGCCCCAGGGTTGGGAATGGGGCCATGCATGGTTGAGATTGACCGTATTGTCATAAGAGAGGTCCAGTATCAATTTGAAGTGAATCGGTGTAGAAATAAAGAAGTAAATGTAAAATAACCTAAAAAAATGAGTGATAATTTCTGACGCGGCCCCACCCCAACCCCTATAACTTTTGACCCAGGGGTCAGATCAAAATTCCAAATAGTGCAGGGTCGCACATATGCTCATAGCTACCATGTGTGTAAGTTTCAAGGTTCTAGTGCTAATAGTGTAGGAGGAGATATTGGCCAGGACGGACAGACGGACAGACGGACAGACGGACGGCGGAGATCACCACAATATCCCCACCTTTTTTTCAAAAAGTGTGGGGATAATGACGTTTAGCCCATATACAAGCACTGTTTAACGTGAATTTGGAATCCGATGCTGTACAATTTGTATCATAAGGCTACATTCTACTAACCTTTGTAGTAGGCTCAGAAAGGAGTACCAATTCGTGCACCACGTAGTTTAAGTCACATGATCACAATATTCCAATGCAACGCCCTAAGTCATTTTGACTACATTTGAGAGCTGATACAGCTGCCTAAATTGACACAAACATCGTTATCAGGATAATAACGTATTTCCATTTTTATGACAATCATTGCAGCCATTTAATTGTTGTTTTTATTCATATGGTCGTTAAATTAACGTCTAAATGCGTGAAATTGGTTTTTGATAATGTTCCTGGCAGTCGTTATTTTGCAGTTTTGATGGAAATGGCAATGAATGACAAGACTAACGGGATATTGTTGTCCACCTTTTCAACCTTTACAGCTACTTTATTGCAAACAGTTTTGCGATTGAAATCGGGATATTAATTAAATTCAAATTGTTAAGAATGATCGGGGGGTCTATTAACAATTGACAATTACAATTTTTGGGATAAATGACATAAACAGTAAAAAGAAAATAAAACATGTTTATTAGTTTCGTTTAATATCAATAAAGCATCTTACAAAGCTTTGATACTTCCATGGATGATGTCTCTGAATACTATCACTAAGACCACATCATTTTGACTTTGACACTGACTTACTTTTGGACTGAGACTAATTCAGAAGGTCCAAATTATTGGTTAATGCAAAATGATGCTTTTTGTCTAACATCAACACCGCTTGATACGAAACTGTTATACTTGCATGGATATTATGTATTAGGACTTTCAACACACACGCACATATTATCTGATCCTATTTTGCTATTACCATGTACCTACGTTTGGACTGAATCAGAAGGTCAAAATGATAAACAAAAATTGAACATTCGCTTAAAATATATATAACTGCCTTTAACCCTTATTTCCATACATCATCACACTTACATTACCTGACCTCATTTTGACATTGACATTGTGGACTTAGACTTATTCAAATTGGCAAATGTATCAATACTGTTTAGGCTCAGTTTACTTAGTGCAAAATCTTGTTTTGTTATGTGTTGTGCTGTGTTGTTTATCGTTTTTATAGTTTTATAGGCAAATGCTCACTTGCATTTAATAATTTGCGTTATATCAGCTTTTTTCTCTCGATGATATCGCTGTGGTTTCCATTGTACACTCTGTTATTTTGACCGTTGTCTATGTACCTTATATGTTCTTTCACTCACATTTCATATAAAAATGGATCCTGGTTTCTTGCTATTTTTTTCATTTGTAATTAAGGCATGTATTAGTGTACTCGCTGCAAATATAAACAATATACATATTTGTGGGTTTTTTGTGTATTTAGCAGATTAAATTATATATGTGTGTGAATTAATCGTTTATAACTCTCAAGTCTGTTACAGCCTTTAATGAATTAATGGTAGAGTGAGCTCCTTTGTGATCTGTAGTTTAATACGGCAAGCGTTCAATGTTTTAATGAATTGATTAAAATATAGTAGTCTGATATCATTCTTTTTAATGAACGTTTTGGCGAAACCTTATTGGTCTTGATTAGTACTTTACAAATTGGTAAATTATTTTTTTATGATTTTTTGTGTCCATATCTAGGATCGGTTTAATGGAGATAAACGGACAGCATCCTCTCGATAATACCTTCAACCGCAGGTTTGACGTAGGGCAGATCCCTAAGCCAGGCCACAAGGTGAATATCCCTCTGCATTGCCCGGATGATTTCGACAACATGATTAAACAACTCCAGAAACATGCGACCATGACAGATGTGCAGACGTAACTGGAATCAGCTTGCAAACGTCTTGACGGTTACTTTCTCTAGGCTTGAATAAAATAGATGTACATTTACAATTAAACATTACATACATTTAAGAAAAAAAATGACAATTCGAAAAATCGTTTTAATAAAATGTTCTTTTTGTTAAAATCTTAATTGGATTGAATATATCAAGCATCATTTTTAACTTCCGTCCTTTTTAGTTTTACTGTTGAACACAATAATATATATATGTTTGTGTGTTTTGTTTGTGTGTTTTATTTTTTCAAAACACTTTGACACAAATCAATCGATTGTCTTGCGCGTTTAATTATTTATTGTTAACGTATCTTCGCAACACAATGTTGATGATCAAATAAATTTAATGCAACGCAAAATGACAGACATTATGGCAGATTTATAAAATAACGTTCTCACTTGATCATCGTTAAAGAACAATATGCCGTATATGTATTTGGACTTGCACATCCTTTGAAATCGCCAAATTAATATATTGGTAAAATACGAGACACACTAATCATTTAATGTTTGTTTTATTCGAAACCAGCATTTTCGGCAAAAAGCGTTCTTGAAAAGTAGAGATTATGTTTGCTTAAAAGTTATAGTAAAAAGTCAATATGGTTTAACAAGTGTTTTCATTGAACTTTGTGTCAATCGTGTTTCTTCTATGGTTATAATACTAATACCTTCACATGTATATGCACGTTACTAAATATATATAAACGTTTTATTTTTGTCTAATGCTCTTTATTACTCTATGTACCAAACACATATATACATTGTATACATATACATTTTTTATTTCTGCTATCATCCCCGGAAAGTATAGGAAAGAATACTTTCCTAAAAACACCTCTAATCAAAGACATTAAACATAAGATCATTAACAACTAAATTTACTGCAATAACTGCTCTTAACGAAATCCGAAAAAAATATTAATGATTGATTGGCAAAAAAGCAAGAACTCATTTAGGGTCTGCAGAACAAAAGTGAAGTTTTCGAGGAATCTCATACTTGCACCTTTTTTAAAAACCCTAGATTTTTACTTGAATAATTTATAAGCAAATAAGGTACGTTGCGATGTACATGTCAATGTCCCATCCTGATCTTTGTTAAAATATTGCCTTGTTTGACGAAAGTAATATATTAAGTGAAAGACTGAATTGAAACAGATTCACACAAATAAACGTTTACAATAAATCTAGAGATTTTATCAATTCATTCAATTGCACCAGTGTATAAACTAATAATGAGTTTTATAGTACTTAAACATATATGGACTCTGCTTTACTTTGATTATTCTTGCTTTCAATAAAGTATAACAACTTTAGATTTCGTTTACTTTTGAGCAATTTACTGTGTATGCATGTTTAACTGCTTTACAGTGATTTGTTCGGAAATCGGTATCTGTGCTTATCAATACGAAATGTTTTATAAAACAGGCATTTTCATTTAACGCCATTAAATATGGACACAATATGATCTATATGTTAATGCACTTACTGCACTGTGTGGCCGCTTAGGTATGTCGATACATAGACGTGTCAATATTCGTTTTCGGTGACACGCAACGCATGGACGAGTCTCAGTCAAAGCGGCAACAATTTCTCTTGCGTCGCATGTACGACTTAATTTAGCGAGTCTGTGTTACCATACAATTACAGCTATTAAACGTTACGAGGAGAAGTCTTTTCTTACAATATTAAAGGTATCCCCGTGATGTATCTGCACTCGACAATCGACTATATTTGAACGTAATCTCTTCATGGACCAGTTATCTATCTTTTCAAGATAAGAAAAGTCCTCATGTCATTTTGTTAATGAAAAGATGCCATATATAATATGTCTAATGTTTGCCGACGATGAAATAAATTGTGCTGAAACTACCGTAAAGCTTAATTAACAGAACAGAACAAAATAGTTTATTTCGACTTAAGCACATATACAGCTCATCGTTATAAACATACATATGCAATAACAGCATACGTTTAAATTTAATACAAAACCTTCATCATTTCAAAGAAAGATAAATTACAAAAAGGAATGAAAAACAACGTGTTTAGTGAGGATGTCACATGGATGAGGTTAATACATAGTGACCACATAATGTAAAAACGTAGTTTAATAATTGCAACATTTAACAACAGATTGACATTGTCGATACGTTCTGTCTTAAGATATGGAGACCAATTTGAATATAATTGAAACTTGTGTCTTTCGTAATTGTTAATTGTGGTCCACCTCATAGGAATAATTCGTTGTATAAATTTGTAAGAGTTCACTTCCAAATTATTTTGAATGCGGTCCACTCAAAGTAGGCATCTCAAACGCAAAGATCCCTATTATCGATAAGATCATTGAGAATCCATTAGGGATCGTTCTGATTCCGGAAAAACTTACCAAAATGTAAATGTATGTACGTTTCATGGAATATAATACATCAAAACGTAGTTAACATAATATTAACCTTTATGTTACCATGTAGACTTGTGGAAACTATACACAATCCTAATCCGCAACCAAGGCCAAATTCTAAATACATTTGTAGTAAATAGTGAAACGTAGTACAAATCACACGGTTATATCAAATTATAATGGTATTATTAACCTCCTTCCAAGAGAGTTTCCTTTACCGTCCGGCCACCTTCGTAATCGCCCGGCCGCCTAGGTAAACATTTTACGAATATTTGCATATATGAACATGGACCGCTGTGAACAATCCTACTTTACAGATCGCATTTTTTTGTCATACGTTGGAAGATATTATAAACACCTTGCAAAACAGTATGCAAACATATTTTTCAAGTATCATATAATTTTAGATAAAATACTATAATAAAAAAACCTTTGATTTATTATTTATTTTTTAACAAAATGAAATGACATGCGGTGGAGGAAGTAAATAAGTTACCTGCATCAAATTATATAAATTATAGCAAAATAAACAGTAAAACAGAACAACTTCAAAATGTTCTAAACATAAATTATTAAGATATTAACAATGAAGTTTGATTTGGTTCTACTGAATTTTCAAAGAGTTTAAACCTAATAATTATGATCAAGTGCTCACCGACAGTACACCAAGCAATCAAGAAACACTTAAAATATTACCTCTACATGCTACATTTGGAAAAAAAGAATATAAGGATGTTTATATGTTGGAGTAACAGCATTTCGTTTAAAATTTAGAATAAAAAATACTGCCAGATAAACCCTTTAAGACATAAAAATACCAAGCAGTTTCTCGTGGCGAAACCCGGGGAAATGCATCAGATAGATGTTGATCTATTTTATGTTGTGTCAACATTAATATTGTCCCTTTAAGACCTTAATGGAGAATGAGATCCTACTTGCATCCGAGGAATCATTGGTATTCTTGAAAGAAAGCAGCTTCAACCTATCCGTACTCCATCATGTCTTGCATTGAACCCCGATGTTCTATAACGCGCCGGACAAACAACTTATAAGAAACATAAAAAACGAGAAGCAGGCATTGTTACCCGCACCAGCAGGAAATGGTCGGCCACAGAGACTGTCAGCCAAGCTGAGGATTCGCTCACGCACAGAGACGTTGTAGGGTTTACTGCTGTCGGATGTCAGGGGTTTGGAGCAACAAAACACTTCTGTGGAGCCGGGCAAACAAGAAAAAGAGACGCGCCATGATTCAGGCAGAAGTCAGGAGGTCAGAAGAAAACAAAAGACAAGCTAAAGCGGTAGAAATGGGAACATGGACAACATGGAATACAATTGACAGGAAATTGACCTGGGACGACATTTGGAAGTATGACTCCATCAGACTTTCTTTCCTCCTTAGGTCAGTCCATGACCTCCTACAATCACCCGCAAACCTCTGCCGTCGGGGACTCATACGAGACCATAAATGCCAACTGTGTGACCGTCCTGGCACTCTAGAACATGTTATTTCTTGCTGCCCTACATCTCTGTCACAAGGTAGATACAGATGGCGCCACAACAACGTCCCCAGAGAAGTGGCTGCCTGGCTGGAACAAGAAAGGAAAAAGGAACGCAGTAGCACCCCGCGACAACAGATGATCAATTTCGTGCAGCCGGGTGAAACTGCACAGAGACAGCCGACACATAAAACCTCAATACTCGACGGCGCAACCGGATGGAGCATGAAGGTTGACCTGACAACAAGCTGGTCTTCCCAAGTATCGTGCATACAAACTTCAGGCCCGACATCGTGCTTTGGTTAGAGGCGGAGAAACGACTCATCGTGATCGAGTTAACTGTACCTTGGGAAACCAGATGCGAGGAGGCCTACGAGAGGAAAAAGTCCAAGTATACATAAATGCTAGAAGCTTGCAGCCAAAGAGGCTGGCGTACTTGGTTGTTCCCCATAGAAGTAGGCGCTAGAGGGTTCTGCGCACAATCCGTGTGTCGACTGATGTCAGCTGTCGGGTCTACTGGCAGAGATAAACGGCGGACTATCCGTAAACTAAGCCAAGCTGCAGAGCGGTCGTCCAGCTGGTTGTGGCTGAGGCGAGATGATGCAGCTTGGAAGAAGTAGAGCTATCGACTTCAAACCGAAGCTACGGTGGCCCCACCATCCCGAGATGTCCATGGTTCAGGGGCGAAACATTGTCGACGGATGGTTTCCATGCTCATGATGAATGTCGATCAGCAATACACAACCACCATAGAACCTGAGTCTACAGGAGATTCATGGGTGGGTGTGATATTGTATTAAACTAATAAAGTTTAAAACAGGTATTCAAATGAATATACATTCATATATTCTTTGTTTAAAAGTTTGGAAAGCTTATACGACTTTCATGAGTATCTGATTGTGTAATTTAAATACATTATTCTCTAAATAAGCAGATAAGAACGACAATGATAAAGAAACAAGTATTAATTTTAAGCTCATTTGCAATACATAACCACATGTAAAATGAATACAATTTCATTAATTTATTAACGTTCAATATACAATAAATAATATAAATATATTACTACTAGTACGCATTGTGAAATAATATTGTGTTGCATTAAAACAACTACTTAGTAAACATATTTACACATCTAACCGAAAAGGAAAATCAACAAGTAATGACCTTTTAAACAAATCTAAATTAGGGTAAAGGGGAAAGACCATGCAAGTCATTAAATCCTACCGACGCAGAACTTGAAGTTATGTGACGTAATAGTGTAATCCGCGTTAAAAGCACTACAGCTGTACTGAACTCGCGAAGGCTATACTACTGTCTGCACGTTGATAAAAGGGGAACCAACCAGCAGTACATTTTTAGTAAGCAATGCTCTAGTTGTCCGTCGCCTTAAAAATCAAAACAATTGCTTTTCTAACAATGAAAAATGTATCGAATTAGTCACCATTTTACTAGCATATCAGCTCCTTCAATAATGTGTCAAATTGGCCAATCAGTGGTCATCCTAACGACCATGGGCACACTTGAACCCATACTTTTACGCCGGCGACGATCAATCAACAATTCTAAAATAGCATAATCGCTCTCTATATCCTATTTGTATTTGACACAAGACCAACGCATCAACCTAATTCATGCGGGAATGTCAATGTTTTCGGTTGCGGCGACCTTTCGGTCGATCTACTCAAAACTCCCGTTTAAGAAAAATATTTCTACGCAAACTCGACGATCGTTGGACAAAACCCGCTTCTGACCATGGCTTTAATGTTTATTAACAGTTAATCACGCGTTAAATAAACACATTCTTATATTTGTGCTATGCCCAATACTAAATGTGTAATGCCAAAATCCTTTATTCGCGTTTACATTGAATGTGACGGAAATATTTGCTGATCATGCTTATTCAATGCAAGTATCGCGTAATAATCATTTCAAAAAACGACCGATTGCTTTGGCCTATTGATCTTAAGTACGTAATGCAACGAATTACTTCGCCGTCAATAACACATATTCCATTGTGTACTGACACTCTTGGGATAATTTATAGGCGATAATTTGTGTCATTTGTCCTCGGAGCAATTTTCAATTTGAAATTGAGGTATTTATTGTAGTTCAGTAAATTGACAAAAATCTGGTTTTTTTTTAAACTCGCACAACAAACATCACCTGCAAAGAGTTATTTAACACCTGTCTAATTGCTTAATTACATTATTACCCAAATTAACCAAGTAATGTTTAACAAAATATGTAGCTCTTTGAAAGCACTGGTACAGGACGCAGTTTCAATGCAATCAATTACTTGATTATTCTAAAGAATGATAATTGGTTAATCCCACGTTTGCAAATATGAATGTTTTGTCAGCAAAAATCTTTGATTTAAAAGTGTGTTTATATCCATGAAACTACAATTCATGCATTTGTGCAGCACAGAGTTATTTTGAAACAAGTGTCCGACATTAATTCGTTGTTAAATCACTCGATAGAAATTAAACAGTCGAGCTATCAGAACGCGTTGTCTGAATATAACCTTACATAATAGCAATTTTTATTCAAAAGCCAGAATGACAATAATGAGCTGGAAAGTCATTTCGCAACTAATATACTTTCATATATGGAACTGCCACGTATGCCAATATTGTAGAGATTACGATGTTAGTGTCCTTGCCGAGCCGTGTAAGCCTTTCTTAGACACTAGCCTTATGTTTTATTTATCATATCATACCTTATTTCATTTTATTTTGTTAAAACAAATCTTCCTCTACTGATCTAGCTCTACTAACAAACAACTTGCAGCTTATTGTCGTGAGGTTTCGATACATATGAAATGATTTTAGCTACCATGATGTGTTGCAAAACCGCCCACATCACGTTCGTTTTTCATTTTAAAACAGTTGTACGCGAGTAATTCTTTGAGGATAAACAGTTTTTCCATCAACGATAAAAAATACAACGTATTCATCGTACAACTTATCTTTGAATGTTTCTTAAAGTTATTAGATATTGCAAGTATTATAGACAAAGTCGGTTTTATAAACAGTATTGAATACTTATAGTAATAATAAAAACAGTTTCCTACTTATTTTACAACAATTAAGACATCACATTTCTTCTCTCGTATTGACACCACCGAAGGGTAACATCAAGGATGTCTGCCTTTTATCATATTTAAGTGCACTAGTAATTCTATACCAATGCAGACTATTTGCAGAGCATTATGTCTTGGTCATAAAATTATCTATAATAACTGAGAGTTAAGAGGTCTTATTTGCAAAGGGTATTTATAACGGCAATTGTACTTTCAAGACTTCTTTCAATCGATGACAATCAAGTACTTTACAGATCGACACCTCTGACTATTATTTTCGCGTTTTCCGAGTCCGATAATGTTCACAAACACACGTTGCTGTACACGCTGGTTTATATCTGAAATATCTGTTTGTATGACAGTAAACTTCAGTTGCCTGCCGAAGCGCGTGTCGGCAGAATGTTAAAAAATTGTTTGGGATGTTATGTAATCGTGGTATATCTAACATGTGTGGCAGGTAATAATTATCGTATTCGTCTAATGATATGAATTGTATTATCGATATCAATGTTCTCTCTTGTTCCAATATTAATAACTAGAAAGCAAAATTTAAATACAGATGTGTAAATAGCGGTAATAAATGCGTGAAGTTGTCAAAAGCCTCAAGAGAATTTTCGAAGGTGTTTTGAGCTGTACCTAGCTGTTAAAATTAACTCATCTGAATGGTCCACTTAGTGCGCTTAAAAGCAGCAGCTACACGTCATCACAGAAGTAAGAGCGAATATCTGTTTTACTTGATAACGACAGTTTAAACAAGAAATGTAAATCAATTGGAAAATAATGTTATATTACTTAGAAATGTCTTTTATATATTAGCATGTTCTAGTATCTTATGTCTAAGATTTAGTTCGTAATTATTTGATATCAAATGCTTCGATAAGATGTGATGTGATTTTATGCTATTATATTCCATAATATGTTATGATTTACTATGCTATGCTTCTCTACGCTTTGATATGATATGCTATGCTTAGCTATTATACGCACACCGTAACTCCCAAACACGCAATACCACACCACACTAAAACCTAGTACACACAACTACACAACATTTTACTTCAAGATACTTCATTTTATGCCGTACCTTTTGGGTCACAAGTTGATACACGCCCCAGAGCTAAAAATATATGTGAAGGCAGTCAGAAATTTGTTATTGCTGTTACGATTGGGCATATGTCTACATTACGCTGCGCTACTCTACGTTACGCTACGCTATGCTACTGTACGCTACACTACGTTACGCTACACTAAACTACACCACACTTTACTTCACTAAACCACACTACACTACACTACACTTAACCAAACAACATCACACACCACCACACCACACTAATCTACATCACGACATCCCACAATACACTACACTACACCACACCACACTACACTTCACTATAATAAACTTCACCACACCACACCACATCCCACCGCACAACATTACAACACACCACATCACACCGCACCACACTACACCACACTACACTGCTCTACTCTACGCTACACTTCACCACATTGCACTACACTACACCTAACCACACAAAACTACAGTAAATTAAAATATACTACGCTACGCTACATTGCCCTGTTCTATTCTTCACTTCACAACACACTAAAATACACTACACTACATTACATCACACAACATTACACTGCACTACACTTAATTGCAATATACTACACTGCGCTGCATTACACTGTACTACATTACACAATACACTCGAACCAACACTACACTACACAACACTACATTACACTACACTACACCTCACCACACTACATAACACTAAATTACACAATAATACACTATGCTACATTTCACTGTAATACACTACACAACATCACACTACACAACACCAAACCACACTACACTACACCAACCCACACTTTATCTCACTTTTTGACTACACTACACTAAACCACACTACACTTCACTAAACCCATGCAACACTACACTACACCACACTGCGCTACATTACACTGTACTACACTACACAACGCCACAAACTACATTACACTACACAAAACTACATCACACTACACTACACCACACACACTGCACTACAATATAACAAGATATACCGATACTACATTATATAGATTCGTGCACATGGGGAAACTATGATGACTGCCCGGAATGGCCAGCATGTTCAGAAAATTGCGGAGGTGGGTCAAGATGCAGAACTTGCGAGTCCTGCTTTTGGAAAATTGACAAAGAATTCTGCGAAAATTGCAATGAGTGGTGTATACATGGTGATTTTTCTGACGGATATTGTCATTGTCCAATCTGGCGCACGGGAGATTGTTGTGATAGTAAGTATACATTTCTACTTTCTGTACTTTCTATTTCTGTAATGAATAGCTTACCTTTAAGGGCAGATTGTAGTAAATTCCCATAACGGACTTGAGACAATAAGCAAAAATAATTACGCATATATATTGAGTTGTGTTGATTGTCAGATACCAGTATTACCTTTTTGTTTATAAGACAGAAGTCAAAAGGTTGATCCATGTTGTTGTTTTTTTCGTAGTTTGCAACCCAATAGACATAGCGCACTGTGTTCCTGGCCAACAAACATGCAGTGATACACCAGACGATATCAGCTTCACTCAGTGTGAGGATCCGTACTATGCTGGGAACGAGTACCACAAATGTTCAGGTAGTATATGAAACCTGATAACTAGAGATAATTATGAAACATGAATGCTTCACATCTTACGCCAAGTCGTCAATATGTGCAGTTTAGGGATGTTTTTAATATGAATGACCATAGGTAAAAGCTTTCTCCAGATACCCTACGAAAACGACATGGTATATAGACCTCCACTCTTAACCTGTTTATCACAAAATCAATTAACGTCTTCCTTTTCTTAAACTTACAAGCATAGTTGGTCAACTCTTTCTGGAGATATCGTATGGAAACGCATTTCATATCAATTGCCCACTTGAATTTGAATTTTAACTTGTTAATCTGATAATTAATAGTAATCGTCCGTTTATGTTGATTATCATCATACACACTTGAACGATCGTAGGGAAATGCATTCCATTAATATCGTGCAACAAAATTCGTGTTGAATTTATGTTCTTGAACTTGGACATGTGTTGGTGTTGACTAGGAGATGATCTTCTTATATCTATGCAAACAGACAAAATAATGATAAAACTCCAAATGATTGTCACATCCTGATCAGACAATTACTAGGTTTCAAAGTTTTTAATAGTAACTTTTTTTAATTGCTGTTCGCGGTATTTCTGTCATCTACACGACTTTTTTTCTTAAATAAATTGTGTATGAATATTCGTTATAAGTGTATATGTCGTGATATTTATATCGTTTCTAGTACATATTTTTCGTGTCGCAATGTTCAGCGGTTGTTTTTCTGCCATAACTAAAGGACCTCATTAGATTATAAGGTTTTTCTCATGCTCGTGCATCTGAAGTTTGTCATAATATTTTCGAAAATCCGTCACGGAACTAACTTTTTATTTAAATAGAATATATTCAAATTTTGTAATACATGTTCAGGTATTAGAACTCCAATGCACTTCGTGTAATATCGCCATAATTCGTACATTCCGTTACCCCGAACGGTCTCTGAGCATGTTCGTAAAACTACAATAATGTTTCAAAATTAAAACAATTTAAATATGCGTTATATTATTTGCCTCCGAAAACGAATGAACGAAATGCGTCTGCGGTGTACAAGTTAAGCTAACGCTTTCGCACACAAAAGTCGCGGGTTCGATTCCCGCGGGACACTTACTATTTTATCAACGTTTGCTATAACACTTAGTTTATACTGTTCAAAATAATAAAGTGTTGTTAATAAATGTATTATATGACAATTAAAAAAAAGGGTATGAACAAGACCATTATTTCAAAATTCAAGTCAAATTATAAGTCTAAATCCCCCCCTGTCTTATACATTAAGGAAAATGTGTTGATTTATGCTTTGGCATTGTCGGTCAGGTTTGCACGTCCGGCCGAGGGTCTATCGATTTATACTTGGGCCTGTGTATTACGAGTTTCTACATGAGCATTATGGATGTGTACTTTTATCTTGTTACCCTTGACAATTAGATAATCTTCAACTGTCTACATCAACTGATAAATTATATAACTTTTTCATCGTGGTGCGGAAATTGCTAGGGTTCCATGAACAGATTTATGTATGTGTTCATCAATAGTTTTCCGCTGTATCGCTCTTCTTGAGACGGTTTCCTAATAAATGGAATTTTATAAATAAAATGTGTAGACTATATTAGACTTTAATAAAGAAAACTTTACGACGCAATTTCCGTGATGGCACAGCCATTAGTATGTAACGATTCTGCCATAAAATTAACATGTTATGGTTTCCAAGGTCAAGGGGTATATCAAGAATAGTATTGTAGGTTATCAATATTTACTTCATTCTATACATAGATGGTGACGTCACTACGTTATTGTCACCTCTATACTAAGACGCGTCGCATTCCCCTGGTTTGGGGANTAAAAGGAAGCTTGTAAATGAGGCTATATAATAAAGAGGTTAATAATCACAACAAATGTAAATAAATTGAATTAAAAGAGAAAATGATATGAAAATACCTAAATTTTCGTATATTTTTCCATTTTGACCATGAAATGACCTTGACCTTGACCTTTGGTGACCTTGGTGATCTGTTTGGTAGAAGCCCTATATCAATGGATTACTTCTATCAGATATTGAAGTCAGTACATATAGGTGTTCAATAGACCTATTAAATTCATCTTCACTAGTAATTTAATCATAAAACGGCGGCCATCTTGGACGCCATCTTGGATTTCTAAGCCCTCCAGCACTTTCCAGAAAAATGATATCTTGTTCTGAAATCTACAGACCCTGACGGACATTTTGGTATATAAAACCCTCTGTTTATGAGTTGTGGCCAGTTAGATGTTATAAAGCTTAACAAATTTGCAGCACTATATAGTCATTTTCTTGTGTATAGCATGTCAGGGATGCACATGAAGCTTATCATTTTGAGGTGAAGTGCAAAGACCATAAATTTCGCATAAAGACAAAAACATCGTAATTGTCCTACATCGAGTTTTGTGATGTAGAGCATACATATTTGAGTAATGAAAGGACTTTAATACATATTTGTATGTAGCTATAGGATATTGAGAGAAGGTAAGAGTATAACAGTCTCAATTCCTTTGTTACAATTTCTGGATGAATATTTGTTGTACAGTCTCCCTCCCTCTCTGTTTTTATTTTGTTATTACTGAGAAAGTTCAAAGTATAAGGAAGTGAATGCAGTTATAATATTCAATCTATATTTTATTCAAGATAGCCCCTTAAAAAAAACACATAAAAGTGGACCTACACTATGCTATTTACGTAATATGCGGTAAACAAAGGTGTATTGAGACGTGGAGTTAACCTATTTTTATTCAATACATTTTAATATAAATCATTACAGAAGAAACCCACGCAAATAATATGTTCACATGAACATTTATTTTATTTTTTACTAATTTTACTTATTTTTGAATTTTTAAATATATCACAATAATTAAGCAGTTTTTGAACTGTTTGTCCCTCTTTCATGTTGATATACACTTCAACAGCAGAAACACCGAGGTAAGATCAATACATTTGTATTGTGCTTGAACTGTTTAAAGATTAGGATAGTTAATGCATTAGTAACATTAGTAAGTAATCCATTTTGTTAACAAAAACAAACACATTGTACAGTGCTAATTTGAAATAAGGTTGAAATCTCTAAACCAACCATCGAAGTTACCATCGGTCGACATTTAGTTCAATTTTAAGGTGTTAAAAACTGAGTAAAGAAAAAGCTTTATTTACGTGCCCTCTCCTTACAAATCGGTTAATAGAAGCTGAGTTATAAAAAATAAACATACTTATTGCTTTCGCATGTTATTCACCTGACAATTGGACCATGAACTGTTTTGGATTGCGAGAGAATCTTCTGCAATCGGTGACACTTGGCAATTATTATTAAAACATAAAATATATGCCGCAATACATTGGAACCAGGGTAGGTTGTATTCGAGAAACCGTTGAATTTTTATAATGTTGCGTCGAACAGTATACCACATTTCCAGTACATAGTTATGCTTACTCAATTATGTGGTAGCAATGATACTAAAACAAACTCGGAATGATGTAAACGTTTTCTTGCTCTGAACGACCTTGAAATACCCACCCCCTTTCTTTATTCATTGTATTGTGATAAGTTTTTTTTTTCTTCTTTTTTCAGAATGCCCAGCCATTACCCAGTGTAAGCGCCGAAGCTGCACAAATGCCGACAACACTGTGTGCAAAGAATGCAATGAAAACAATGCGATATTCAAGCCATGGAATGGAGATTAAGAATGTCAACGTATTTTTGCATTACACATAGATGTTCCAATGTCTACATACACATTTAACGAAAAAGTTTAAAAGTTCCGTTGGATGTTAAACTTAATTCGTAGGGAATACAATTGTTTTTGTACAGAGTTATTTAAAATATGTTAATACAAGCAATATGTCCGAAATGGACATACTATCTTTGTAATTGAATACAGATTTTTTTATAATATATATTTAGAATGCATCTTTATATTAAGCGGCTCAATTATATGTTTTGAAATTACTTAAACCAATTTCTTCGTTCCAAAGAATATTTTTAATAACCATACGACATTAAGTATTTTATGACTTACTATACACATATTGGCAAATATAAATAAATTGTACTGTAATAAATTGAGTTTAATTTGTCAACCTGCATTGTTAAGGTATGTGCGCGTGGAACAATCACTATTGCTGGCCCGGAACATGCAGCACCAACTTGACTCAGGACTGTCAATGTGCAGATGGATTCATCAAAAGGTCAACTGTTTATTACGGTGCGATCAATGCCGGAGAGACAACGTGTCAACCGAACACGCTTCCTGATATTTTGACATGCGATACCGTGGCAGTTGGACCAAACAGCGAAAAGAAACGAGCAATGAGCACCAGCAATTCAACGGCATGCCAATACCTGGCGGACATGTACGGCAACTTCCAACCGAGTATTATGGAGTTTACAATGTCTTCGGAATTTTCGGTCACTATTTTACTTCCCAAACCAGCTTTCATCGCAGAAGAACGATTTGGAATCAGCGATTCAACAATAACAGTAAAGGTCCAATCTGTGACAGGTAACTGTTTGTATATATCTATATTTAATTAATATAGTGGTCTGTTTAGTTACTGAGTTAAATATTTTATAACAAGTGGTATTTTACTCGATATGATACAGTCAAAATATATATATCCAGGAAAAAGCAACTTTTTGGAAAAAACCACTAATCTGCTGGTACAAATAAACATGACCCATTTATAATCCTTTCAAAATCACACACCGCATCATTATTTAAAGTTAGCTATCATTGGTTGATATAATGGACCAGCGTTGTTTGTACCGGGGTGATTAGTGGGGTTTTCTAAACTCGTGCTTTTCCGGGATCAGTCTATTATGTTGACTTTTTAAAGGGTCGTATCTAGTGAACTCCACGTACACACAATTGGTTGATATATCATCCAGCGTCGGTGTGACACAAACACGACACGACTCGGGCAATATTACCGTCACCCAATCGATTTATAGTCTGTATAATGGAGAAGCGTAAGATATTTTTGTTTTTTATTATTTCACGTGCACGAAAGAAACAATAAATCATTTCTATTGAATAACAATTGAGTTTAGTGGAAATATAATTGTGTTTCTAATATGACTTGTAAGGCTTTATATGACTTACCTTCCAACATGTATTTTAAATCGCAGGCTTTGTTTGGAGTTTGAAGCAAAAGCCGGAGGCTACTTGAAAAGCTATGATACACGGGCAGACACGCATATACCATCAGGACCGGTTCCTTACACGAAGGTCATAAAACAAAGAACAGTATGTTACAGATACGATAACGCACCACCTGAACATTGCTCCAAGTCGGGGCCATGTTCGTTCGAACCTTTAACGCTTCAGAAGCGAATTACACGATCCACTATGTCAATGGTTCAATTCAACGGTTGGGCGGATCCTGTTCCAAGTGGAGGAGCAAGTAAAACAGCATCGACAATTGAAAGTTACCAAATAACTGTAAACGAAGTTCCTCCCTCCA